>JADRCD010236118.1:0-79099 GCA_019843815.1 Montemys delectorum
GTAGGTAATCTATCTTCCTTTAAACCGAGCAATATATTGGAAACCAAGCCGCATCTAATCACTTCTGTGAGTGAGCTGGACAACCATTTGATTTACCTCAGAAGACGTAAAGCTCTTTTAAATTACAAAACCAAGAAACAACTCCCAGAAAGCAAAAGAAAGGTTCAGGAAACCCATACCGTGGAATCATGTGACCACACTGGGACGCAGCCCCTCACACAAAAGTCACTTAGAGATAACACTGAGGACCCAGGACAGGCTGTCCACTCAGATAGGCCCAGGAAAATGTTGTGATGCCTGACCATTGCCTTCCAATGTATCACAGTCAATAACAAGAGAAAAGCAGTTTAGGAGCAGTCAGGCTCACGCACCTAGTGTGCAGGCACACTTTGCTGCTGTCCCAGCAGTGACTGGAACTTTGCAGTTTGCATACGCTGGGGCTTTGAGCAGCTCGTCCATCTTCGGGGAGGAAAGCCTGCATGGGGGTCACAAACTGGGCTTCCATAGGTCCTGGCGTCCCTGCATTGCTCACTAGTGAAGGAGGCCACCCAGCTGCTCAGGGCTGGCGGCCCGGCGTGGGAGACAGTCTCCCACGCCTCGCATGTCCCCACTGAGGGCCCACAGAGTCCAGCCAGACCTGCTCTCGCCGACCGCTATCCCTCCCCGGAGTCCCTTCCTCGATTCTCCCCAGCGTGGGAACAGTGATCTTGCTTCCCAGGGATGAACAAGCTCCTGGGAGGGTGTGGGAAAGGATTTAGCTAAGGGCCATTTGGCAGGGAGTCCTGGCCGGCGAGGGTACCGCTATCACTTACTCAGTGGCTTTCAGACCTGGGGAACCGCGGTTGGCGACCTCCTGGAGCTGCCACCCCGCAGAGCACAGCCTCACTGGATCACAGATGAAGGGCAGCAGCGCTGGCGATGAACCCAGAGGTGAAGCTGGAGTCGCACCTGTCGGTCCCGAGCGAGTTCACCCAGGGCACACAAGGCCACCCAGAGCACATCCCGATCAACCTGAGCTAATGGCGCGGAGGGACACACGGAACACCCCCAGAGCCGGTTCCAACTATGCTGCAGTCACTTCTCCTCTTTGTTTTTCCCTGCCGTGACCCAAAGAATTCTCCTCTGTCTCCTCCCTACCGCACAGGACTTCTTCCCACGACTCCATGCCATGCCTCATCCCCTTCTCCAGCCCCCAAACGGTAGAAAAGCAAGCAGCTGAGCAAACCCACCCTGATGCGGTCACGGGAGGCCAGCGGCATCGGCCGCAGGTGTCTTCGCTCCACTGGCTCTCCAGGCTGTGCTCTGCTGCTCTTTTGCCTTGGGGTCCGGCTGGCAGGCACTGGAGGAGGACTGCCTGGAAGGCGGTGTGTGAGAAACCCACTGCTTTGAGCCCCTCCCACTCCTTCCAGGCTCAACTAGAGAACTGAGTCCTGTTCCCCGCCCAATCGCCCTCCTCCAAACCACCAAAGCCAGACATACACAGCAGGAAAGAGGACCAGAAAGAGAAAACAAAGGAGAGACTCTAGGAAAAGTTGGCACATTAAAAGCAAAAACATTTTCTCTACTACAAGCTAGTGCAGAACCACTGTAGTTTCTGTAATCAAAACCCCAACCCTTGTGGGGAAGTTTCTCTCTCCTTGGTTGGCTTTGGTTGGTTGGCTTTGGTGGCCTGGCTTTTAGGTTTGAGGCTAAATCTACTCCTTTCGAAGGTAATTTTGTGGTCATAGAAATATTTCTTTTGAGTAAGGTTTTTCCTCTATTTAGTTCACTACATTCAGCCCTATTTGCTGATAATGCATGTGTGTGTATAACTGTTCATTTATTTTTTTAAATTATTGTTCAAACACATATATGTACACACACATGTATATATGTACACATACATGTATATATGTACACACACACACATATATATATATATGTATATACGTATACATATATATAAACACACAACACGCTGTCCAGTTACTCCTGGTGTCTTTGCAATCCTTCAAGTCCAAGAACTCTGAGACAAAGAGTTCTCTTGACATACTGACTTCCTGAGTCATCATCGATTCTGGTCTCACTGAGGCTCCTCACATATGAAAAGCATTTCTTCCAGTGTTGCCTACTACATAGGTAACAACCATTAAGAATCATCCTAAAGAACGGATGGAAGTAAGCAGAAACAGAATTAGTCAGAAATGTCAAGACAGCTACAGGAACCAGGGAAACTTTGGCCTTAGGACAGAACCACCAAGCTCCTTTGTTAGTTATGGTTTGGATTTTGTTATTTTCTTGCCGCTTCACAAACTCCTCTTACTCCCAAATCAATTCATGAACTTCTCTTGAGTCAGTAGGAAAAAAAAATCTATCCTCAGACCATGAACATAAGACCCAGAAGGAAACAAAAACAGAACTCATAATGAAAAGGATCCAGTCCTATCGTTTTAAAGCAAATAAACGACAGAAACATTCAGAGGGGGAGGAGGGGCATCACTCTGACAGATATAATGTTCCTGAAAGAATGGTGTCAGTGTGAGATCTTGAAGGGCCCTTTAGTTTTGTTAGAGGGTAATGTGGAAGGAACTGCTTGCTGCTAGCAGAGGAAATTGAACGAAGGTCCATAGGCAGGTGGCAAGGTGGCAGAGTGGTGGCCAGGACGGGGTAGAAGGTAAAGGTGAGTCAGGTGCAGGAGGATGCAGAAGGCACAGGGTATTGTCTCTGCTGTGCTGTGGGGTTCATATAAGGACTCCTGGGCTACCTTTCTACACTGAGGTCCCTCTTTCCCGTAGTCCCTACCTTCTGAGACAGGACCTGCTGAGCAGATAAGAGACACTTGAGTGTTACAGCATCTTCAGGTCTGACATATGGATTGTGTGTAAGGGAAAGCCCACTTGTCTCCATTCTATTGAGAATGGAAAATAGAAGAAATCTCAGGCAGACTATGGCAGGGAAGTTTGTTATAGACTGTAAGCAAAGGAAAATGATGGGTCTGCCACATGCTGTGCTTGTGAGTGGAGGTGGGGAGGTCTGGGGTGGGTGCCGACTTCAGGTGAGGGGGGCGTTGGGACAGTTTTCAGGAATGTCAGTAACGTGGGACTAGGCTTTTTGTCAACTTTTTCTGTTCAGAGGCTTTCCTAGTAGTCAGGGTTGGGAAGAGAGAAAAGGAAATGGAATTTACCCAACTATGTGAGGGTGTGTGGGGGGAGGAAGCAAGCCAGGGACTCCAACACAACAAATAGCAAAGCCATGAGAGTTTAAGATAAATGCTAACAAATACAGCTTCTCCATGCAAAAGGAGCTTTCTATAACCTCTTTGCCCCTTTGCAAAAATGTCAATAACTTAAACAGACCCATTGTAAGCAATAAGTACATAAAATATATTTGATCGTGGATATATTCGATAATTCAAAAATTCACAGTTTCCACTGGCTATTCCAACGGCAGAGAAGCTCATTGCAATAACTTTTGGCCTGGTTAAGTTTCTGCATTTTTCTCATAAGTTCTTAATAATGAAGCTTAATGAAGAAAAATAGAATTTAAATGAATAAAGTTTTGTAGAATCAAGCAGCAGCGAATCCGAGCTTTCCTGGGAGGGGAAGCTTTAGTTCCAATTTCATTGTAATGGATTTGTTTATATTATTTGTATCTTCTGGTTTTATTTTGATACAACTTATGCATTTAAATACTCTTCTAGTTTTTTGAGTTTTTGGAGGTTTATGTCTTTAAAATATCCTCTAATGGGGTTCTGAATTTTATTAGACTCTGTTAGATGTACACTGTTTTCATGTCTCATTTTGTTGGTTTGTTTCTTCTTCCTCGTTCTTGACAGATTGGCTAATGGCTTGTCAATCTTACAATCTTTTACAAATAACTCTTGTCTGATTGATTTTGTGTGTTGTTCTTTTAGTCTCTGTTTTATTCTCAATTCTACTCCTATTTCTTCGCTAATCTATTATTTCTTGCTATCTACTGTGCTTGACATTGATTTCTTGTTGCTTTTTAAGAGCCTTGAGCTGTATCATTAGGTTGTTTATTTGAAACTCTCTCCCTCTCTCCCTTTCCCAGTCCCTCTCCTCCCTCCTCTTTCTCCTCCTCCTCCTCCTCCTCCTCCTCCTCCTCCTCCTCCTCCTCCTCCTCCTCCTCCTTCTGTCTCTCTGTCTCTCTCTCTGTCTCTGTCTCTCTCTCTTTCTGTCTCTCTCTCTGTGTCTCTGTGTCTCTGTCTCTCTGTCTCTGTCTCTGTCTCTGTCTCTCTCTCTCTCTCTCTCTCTCTCTCTCTCTCTCTCTCTCTCTCTCTCTGTACTAGTTCTCCTTGTAAGAACTATTGAAGTTCCAATCAGTTCTGCCTTGACAGTGTTCTGTAGCTTCTATTAGGTTGTTGGTTCCTCATTTTCATAAGACTCTGGGATTTTTAAATTTCCTCTCTGATTTCTTCAGTGATCCACTATTTATTTTAAAATGTATCAAATCCCCCAGGATTTCTGTGGTTTCTCTTGTTGAATCAAAAAAGCCCACGAATGTCATTTGATTTTCAAAATAAGAGTAAAATGAAGGGAAACAAAAGATGCAGGTGAAATTACACCATGACGCCTATGTGGGTCCATATAAAAGAAAGGAGACAGAAAGATCGCGTCAGAGCCAGACAGCAGGAGTGAAACTGTGGGAGAAAGGCTTCCTGTGCCAGTTTCCAGCCTTGAAAATGGGAAAGAGCTAGAATGTTTCCTACCCCAAAAGGGATAAAAGGAGGTTATTTTATCTTGGATTTTCCAGAAAAGGACATCACCTTGTCACCCTGATTTCAGCCTCTTCAGTTAGTAACTCTGGCTTTTTAAAGCACTATTAGGAGTTATCTGTTATGACAACAAACAGGAAATCCATGGGGTATTTTGAGAGTGTGGTAAGCAGGTAGTAATTGAACGAATAAATGTCTTTGGAAATAGAAAAAAGTAGAGTCTGGACAAAATTTGTCTAGTCAGCTTTTGAAAAGCCTAGATTTTTGTCAATAACAGTTTCAAAGTAAATGTAAATATGAATATTAGTAGTGACCCAGGTAAGAATCATGATAGAACTAAAACATGTCAAGTTAGAGAATACATAAATATTAGGAATAGACTGTGGGTAAAAAGATAAAACGAGTATTACCTGTGGATGTAGATGGCAGTGGGTGAAGTTTTAAGGGAGACTTCCCAGAAGAACAGCCTCTCTACATAGTGGTAAGAAGCTCAGCCCAAGTGTACAGCATAGATGTGTGGCCATAATGATGTTGCATGTTTAGCAGAGATTTCTCAGCTGAGCCTTAAAGTTTTATCCTTATTACTTTTTTCTGCATGTTGAAGTGTATGAGAAAGGCAGGCTGAAGCCAGGACTGTTAATCAACATGGAACTAGAAAATTCAAAAAGTCCTGTCTAAATGTGTTTCTGTATGTGTGTGTGTGTGTGTGTGTGTGTGTGTGTTTGTGTGTATGTGTGTGTGTGTGTGTGTGTGTGTGTGTGTATAGAAAGAGAAACAAAGAGAAAGATGGTGGGAAAGATAGATATGTGGGAGAGAGAGAGAGAGAGAGAGAGAGAGAGAGAGAGAGAATGTATAATATTTGTGTGTGACGTATGTACATGCCCAGAGACCTGAGGAGGGCATCAGGTAGCTGTTTTTAATGGTATCTACTTTATTCCCGTAACCTAAGGGAAACTGAAGCTAAATCAGTGGCCAGAAATCACCAGTGAGAGCCCTGTTCATGCATTTCTATGTGGGTTCTTAGGACTTGAACTCATGTCCTCATGGTAGGTTCATAAGATAGTCTTCACAAATAAAAGTTGACTAGTTTTAAAGCAAGAATTCAGCAAAGCAAGCCCATGGTGTCTATGAGAAAGAATAAAGAAAATCTATAAGAAGATATGTATAACTAAGAGCTTATTTTAAGTGGGCTCTTCATTTCCTTGTTTTTCAATAAAGCTTTCCCCCTCTAGCCTGGTCACTCTTAGTCAAGCCTTACATTTTTACAAGAACTCTAGGCTCCCTAAAATAATTGACCATTTGAAGATAGATTTTGGTTTATGTGTGTTTCAAGTGCTCTCTCTCTCTCTCTCTCTCTCTCTCTCTCTCTTTCTCTCTCTCTCTCTTATTTATTAAAATTTTGGGGGTATTTTACCTGCACATACATATGTGCACCACACGCATGCTTAGTGTCCTCAGAAGCAAAAAGAGGGCATTAGATCTCCTGGCACTGGAGTTACAAATAGTTGTAAACCACCATGTGGGCATTGGGAATAAAACCTGGGTCCTCAGCTATAACAACAATCTTAAACACTGATCCATCTCTTTCCAGCACTCGTTTATTTTTATGGTGCGAAGGATCAATTGAAGTTCTCATATACACAAGGCAAGTACTCTACCACTGAATTATACACTATGCTCTTGACTTTTCTATTTTGTAAATAAGAAATCTGTGCCAGCTTCCAGCATAGAGATTAGCAAAATAAAAAGCAAATGGTTCCTTTACTGTGGCTCAAACATTTTAATTGTCAAAAGAATTATGCCAGCTAATATTGTAGGATGTTAATTACATGGAAGCACAGTTGAAACCATGCAATATTTATACATGCTGTAAATAGATTAATAGGAAAGATTTGTATATGTATAATTTATTTTAAAAAATCATAGTTATATTATGACATAACCTTTAAAAAAAAAGCTGAGATATCACACAGCGAGCAAGTGGGAAAGCTAGTGCTCATACTCAAGCGCTCTGAGGAAAGGGATCATAAAGATAAGTCATGTTGAAGAGTTCTTATAAAGTAACAGGATAAAAGTCCCCAGGCGGGCTTGATAGATCATCTTTTTAGGGTAGGCACTGGGAAACTGCTTCTTGACAAATATCATAATTTTGATAACCAACTTTCAAGACAGAAAAACCATCATATCAAGAAGTTTCTTGGGCAGGGGCACATGGAAGACCACTTTCTGTCACAGGCCAGATTCACAATGACAGTACTCCCCATTATTTGAACTCGACAACTCTTAGCTTCCTATTTGTTTGAGTTACGAATTGATCAGTGTGGAGCATGAATCAGAGCATGATAGGCGGATAAAATGGTTCAATGAATGAGATATACTTTGGATCCTCTCAGAAGTCATGTGTCAGGGTCTGGTCTCCCGTGTGGTACGTGGTACTGCTGAGAAGTGCCTAGGGTCATCAGTAGGAGGGGCATAATGCAAAGTACCCACTTAGGTCACTCTGTGGGGGCCCTCCGAGGGGATAGGCAGAAGCCCAGCCTCTTTACTTCTCTCCTCTCCTGGCCATGAGATGAACAGGGTTTTTCTGCTACATGCTCCTACTATTAGGCACAGCTTTCATCCAAAAGGACGTGACCAACCAATTGTGGAACATGGAACGTACTTACTTTAGTGGAATGTGGGAGTGGGGAAAGGGAGAAGAAGGAAGGATGGAGAAAGGGGTGGAAGGAAGAAGGAAGGAATGGAGGGATGGAAAGAGAGAGAAAGGAGGAAGGGAAGGAGAGAGGGAGGGCTGGAAGGAAGAAGGGAAGGAGCGAGGGAGGAGAGGAGGGAGGAAGAAAAGCAGTTTACTGAAGGCACTAGGCAAAGCATTCTAAGCACACACAACAGATGCTTGGAGAGCACACGCTCAGGATATGATGTCAGCCCAGTTTTTCAAACGTTATAAAAGTTGCCATTCTGACTTCCGTTCTTGGAAAGACTTATTTTAAAGATCGTTGATTAAGTAAATGTCTGTTTAGAGAGTTGAATGTTTTTTATACCCTCTATTTCTGGACATCAGATGCATAATCAACCCCAAACTTCCTGCGACGGAATCTCCTGAGAATCTTGTTAGTGGTGGGCCTGGCTATTTGTGCAGATTTTTAAATAGCTATATTGAAATAGAGTTTAAAGTCACAGCTCTAAGCTGAAGATATACCTCATTTCTAGATTATTTATCTAACACATTTAAGAAAGGTGTTAAGATTGATCCTAAGCACTCTAAAAAGGAAAACGAGAGAATAATAAAAAATTCACAGTATTAAGAGACTATCACTTTTCAGAAGGATGTATCACTTTTCAAAGAAGGATACATTTCCTGAAATGTGAAAATTTTAAGTATGAATTTCTCTGAGCTTTGATTATTCTCTTCAGGAAATTAAATCCAAAGTCTTGCACATCTGCCTATAGAGTTATATCCCCACTCTTTCAAAAGATATTTTTATCATTTTCCTTTATGTGTTTGTGCTTGGGGTGGGTGTCAGGAAATGTCCCATGTATGAGTGACTGTGGAGAACAGAAGTGGAAGTTTGATCCTTCAGGGTGGGTTGCAGGTGGTTGCTAGCCATCTGATGTGGACATTTTGCTGGAGACTCTAAACTTTTATTAACCACTGAGTTAACCTATAGCCCCTTCTTACTCTATGATTATTGTCACCTTCTTAAAATTTTATTCTCTCATATATTACATCATAAGTGCGGTTGGTTTCTCTTCTCTTCTCTTCTCTCCTCCCATTTGGTTCCCCAACCCCCTAACCCTCCCCCCTCCAGTTCCACCCCTCCTCCATTTCCCTTGAGAAAAGAACAGGCCTCCCAAGATTATCAACCAATCATGGAATATCAGGTTGCAGTAAAACTAGGCACCCCTCTCCCCACATTAAGGCTGAAAGAAGCAATCCAGTAGGAAGAAAAGGGTCCTAAACATGCCAGAGATAGCCCCTACCCCACTGTTAGTTGTCCCATAAGAAAACCAAGTTACACAACTGTATCATATGCATAACAGTGCAGAGGGCCTAGGTCAATTGCATGCATGCTTCTTGGTTGGTGGTTACGACTCTGTGAGCCGCTATGAGCCCAGGTGAGTTGATTCTATGGGTTTTCCTGTGGTGTCCTTGACTCTCCTTGTTCCTACAATCCTTCTTCTACCTCTCTTCCACAAGATTCTCTGAGCTCGGCCTCCTGTTTGGCTGTGGGGCTCTGTATCTCCTTCTGTCCATTGCAGGATGAATTCTCTCTGATGACAATTGGGCTAGTTACCAATTTATGATTATACCAGAATGTCACTAGGAATCGTTTAAGTATCATTTCATTTACACTTTTTTTCCAGTCATGTTTGGTTCCATTTTAGCTCTATGGCCTGTCAAATTTCTGTGTCCTGACTCTCCAAGCACTCTCTGGCATGGGTTTTCAAACTCATTGATTGAACACTCCACATGTTCTGCACCACCATTACCTTAGCACATCTTGAAGTCAGGACAGGTTTGAAGGTTGTGTGGCTGAGTTGGTGTCCCAGTCCCTCCACTGGAAACCTTGACTGGTTATAGGAGATGACCTGTTCAGGCTCTGCTTTGCCCAGTACTAGAAGTCCTATCTAGAGTCACCCTCATAGATTCCTGGGAGTTTCCATTGCTCTAAGTATCTACTTTGCCCCTGAAATGCCACACAATTCTGGTTGTTTCTCTTAAAGCTCGCTCTCTCTCTCTCTCCATTCTCCCCCTGCCCTGATCCCTTGGGTTCCCATTTCCACCCACAATATCTATTCTACTTCCCTTAGGCTCTCTGGATCTGTGGACTGTAGCATGACTATTCTTTATTTTACAGCTAATATCCACTTATCAGTGAGTACATACTATATTTGTCTTTCTGGGTCTGAGTTAACTCACTCGGGATGATTTTTTATTATAGTTCCATCCATTTGGCTAGAAACCATGATTTTTTTAAACAGCTGAGTATACCCTATTGAGCAAATGTACATTTTCTTCATCCATGTTTTGGTTGAGAGATATCTAGCTTGTTTCCAGTTTATGGTTATTATGAATAAAGCTGTTATGAACATAGGTGAGCAAGTGTCCTTGTGGTAGGATAGAGCATCCTTTGGGACTTTGCCCAAGAATGGGATAGTTGGGTTCTGAAGTTGATAAATTCTCAATTTTCTGAGAAACCACTATGTTGACTTCCAAAATGGCTGTGCAAGTTTCCACCCCCAACAGCAGCAGAGGAATGTTCCACTTGCTCCAGATCCTCACCAGCCTGAGCTGTCACTTGTGTTATTGATCTTAGTCATTCTGACAGGTGTAAGATGAAATGTCAAAGTAGTTTTGATTTACATTTCCCTGGTGGCTAAAGATGTCGAACATTTCTTTAAGTGCTTCTCAACCCCTAGAGATTTCTCTGTTGAAAATTCTCTCTTTAGATCTGTATCTCTTAAGGAGATTCAGGAAAATAAATAAATAAATCCCTTACAGAAAGCCAAGAAAGAAAGAAACAAACAGGTGAAAGAAATAAATAAAACTGTTCAGAATCTGAACATAGAAATAGAAGCAGCAAAGAAAACACAAACTGGAGATGGAAAATCTAGGTAATCGAACATAAACTACTACAGACACAAGCGTCACTAACAGAATACAAGAGATCAAAGAAAGAATCTCTAGTGTTGAAACTATGATAGAAAAAAATTGATACATCATTCAAAAAAATGTTAAATCTAAAAAATTCCTGACACAAAATATCCAGGAAATCTGGGATACTAGGAAAAGACCAAAGATAAGAATAATAGGAATAGAGAAGGGGAAGAATCCCGCTTTACTCTTTAAAGAATTATTCCAAAGTCAGAAGAGCCCCTTCCATCCAGCAAAGAAAGAACGATGTAGAAAGACAAGTTTGCAAAGGTTTCGATGGGGTCCAGAAAAATGAAAGCATGTTTTAGTCAATTAACGGTCCTCTCATTTTAATATGGTACAAGGAAAGAGTTTTCCTTTTTTTTTTTTTTTGTATTATACTTTTACAGTGACAATATGTGGTCTGGGAAAAATAACACAGCTGTTATAAACACACTGTAGGAGCAAGAGATGGCGATTTTCATTATTCCCACAGAGTGTTCACCAACCTACGATGTTTTCATTAATGGGATAATTGGAATCTTTTAGAAAGATCGATTGAATAGGTCTTGATTCTGCTGTAGAGTCTCACTTTTCTTGAAAATCATGATGTGTCTTTGACTGTTGTCCCTGTGTTTCAGGAGTGTCGCTTCCTCTGGGTCTCAGACTGGAGAAGCACCCCAGAAGAGTCACGGTCTTCCAAGTAACAGTCTTACCAATAGGACCAAGGGGCACATCCTGTGCCATGGTTGAGAGAGAAAGCGAGTCAAGCATCACAGTAAAATGAACTGTATTTTGACATTAAAAAGATTGCAAATTGTGCAATTGAAGACTTGTTAGAATCTCGTCTTATTAAAATGACAGTTATGACTGCTATGTTCCTATTTAGGAAATACTTAGCTTAAACAGCTGAAAATATCACCTAAGGGAAATAGCATCTCACCAAATCTCTTCCTTACCATTTTTTTTTTTAAAAAGAGAAGTCTGTTTTGCTCTCATTTTAAATTGAATACAAGATTCTTTGCTTTGTAATATGTAGCGAAATTCTTCCCCAAAGTAAATATTAAAAAATCAGATAAAAACTAAACGCACTTTTGAGGTTTGGAATGAATGTGTGTCTAGAAGCAAGTTGAGTGAGACTAGATTCAGTGAGAAAAAGAAGGATATCACTGTAGAGCCAGTGATCCAGCTGGCAACATCCCTTAGATCACTGGGCCTTGTGAGCTAAGGCTGGGGGATTGGACAGAAGAGACAGTAGCTAGCTACTGCCAAGTAGTCAGAGCATACCAACTAAAGCCACATGGAGTGAGGGGACAGGGCTAGTATTTTCACACTAACTACATTGTCTTTGTGGTTTAGAAAAGAACAGGAGAGAAGTATCTCATTCTTGAAGATTTCAAACCTCCAGCCTGTACTTGCACAATTGTTGGATTAACACCAGTTCTGTAGCTTGGAAATGTCAGGTAGAATTCTTATTTTGAAGTGAGCATGTATTGAGAAAACTCTAGGAGTTCTGCCGATGCAAACACAGATAGATCTTCACTGAAGGAATCTACTTGAAAGATAAGCCTTTATAGATGGAGACTCAAAACTAATCTTTATAGATGGAGTTTCAGGAAAACAAGATGCAGTAAGAGAATGTCCCAGTTTCATTGGTGTTCCTGTGATAGAGTAACCAACAAAATGCAACTTACAGGACAAAAGAACTTACTTAGTTTTACAATTACAAAATACAGGGCTGGAGAGATGGCTTAGCAGTTAAGAGCTCTTGCTGATCTTCCAAAGGACCTGAGTTCAGTTTCCAGGGCCATCTCTGGATGGCATATAACCTCTAACTCCAATTCCAGGAGATTCAACCCCCTTTCAATCCTCAACACAAACCTACACACATACATGTCAGACACAGAGATGTGTAAATAAAAATAAAATTTAAAAAATCTACAGGAAAGTCTACCTTTGTGGTTAAGTCAAGGCAGGAACAGCTGGTCAGGATGCACCTTCAGTTAATAGCAGAAAAAAAAAACCTGAATGTACATTTAGTTATCTCATTTCTTTTCAGTCGGCCCTATAAACTAAGACTTTTATGACCTCCCTGGAGCATTATAGGCTAGAGACCAAGTTTTGACACTTGGAGAACTTTGGGGTTGTTAAATAGCCAAACAATATCATTATACAAAATACAATATAAAGTAATCCTTTTAATATATCTAAAAATAAAATGTACAAGGTATATAGAAAAAAACAATAAAATATGATTGTTAACCAGTTTGAAACTAGAATCAAAGAAAATATTCAGAAAAGTTTAATAATTAAAAATAAAATATTATGAGTTAGGTTAGAGAAAGAGAATTTCTAACAAAACCACAGTGTAGGACAACAGTGAGTGAGCATAGGGAACAGAAAATAGACAGTAGTTTTCATTTAGTTTAAAGTACTTTCATTATCATAGAAAGAATCGGGCTCCGTTCTGGAAGTCTTTCAAACACGTTTGTGTCCTCTATTTCTTTTCCTTACCTTTTCCTCCTCATCCTTATACCCTCCTATACCCAGGATCTTCTTTCTGATTTTATGCCACATATGAACTTTAGCCCACCCCATACTCCTTTCTTAACACCTCTTGCTCTCATATCGTTTTCTATTTAATTTTATAGCCTATAATCAATCATTCTCATTTACTCCGTTACTTACAGTGGTGGTTTGAATGAGAATAGCTCCTCCCATGGGCTCATATGTTTGAGTGCTTGGTCTCAGGGTGGTAGAGCTGTTTGGAAGGATTGTGAAGTGTGATCTTATTATGTCAGTGTGTTACTGGGGGTAGGCTTTGAGGTTTCTACATCTGACACTATTCCCAGTTTCCCTCTTCCTCTCCCTTTTCCCACCGCAACCTTTCTGTCTCTTAGTATGTAATCTCTCAACTACTGCTCCAGAGTCATGCTTGGCTGCTTGCTGCTGTGCTGTCCACTCTGCCATGATGGTCATGGGCTCACTCTCTGAAACTCTTAAGTTGAATAACTCTTTCTTATGTAAGTTGACTTGGTCATGCTGCATCTTCAAGACAATAGAATAGTAAGTAAGACACAAAATTTAAAACTTAGGGGAGAGAGAGAGAGAGAGAGAGAGAGAGAGAGAGAGAGAGAGAGAGAGAGAGAAAGATATGCAGGTTTTATTTTTATGAATCTAAGTGACCTAACTTAGTGTAATATTTTGCAGATCCATCCATTTTCCTATACTTTTCATGAACTCATTTTTCTTAAAGCAGAGTGAAAGTCCATTGTATCTATAAAACACATTTTCATTTATTTAAGTAAGTAGAAAATTTCTTATAGGCAATGGAATTAAACTTATGAACTGTGCCAATTTTTAATTTCAGAACTTCTGTTTACTAAAGACAGTCTAAGACAAGCTAAAAACCAAATGTGACATAAAACATACAATTACAAACATGAAAATTTTGCCAATAAATGGTTTTTCCTGCATGCTTTTTAATTTTTTTAATCTGTTTCCAAGAACTTAGAATTTCAGAAAACAAGGTATTATTTTATAGGGAGTGATGTCATTATGCAGATGGCTTGGTAAGTCTTTTCTAGGGGTATAATTACATCAGTTTCATGGAAAGGAGGACTTATATGCAAGAAGTATTCTATGAATTACTTATGGTAAGTGGTTTTTATTAAACACAGATGCTGAATTCTCTTTTCTCTTATGGATGACGTTGACTGTTTTCTGGTTTTTGCCATCACTGCTGTCACAACTCTATATAATTTAAGCTTTAATAACTGTCATGACATAATAAGGGACATTTTAAAAAGACCCTTATGCCCCTGTCTTCAACTATCAGACTATCAGAAACAATGGACAGAAGTATTAGAATTTCCCCAGAAGGAAAGGACCTGCTGAAGATGGCAGCCAGGAAAGACACTTGCACCCTAGGAACAGGCTCCATAGTGTTCTGGAAACTTAGGAGATTACATTGAAGGAGAGACAGGAGCTGTGGAAATGATGGGTCAGAGATGGACCACACCCGGTGAGCACCCTTAGTTACCAATCCTCTTGCCCTCTCTTTAACAAAATCCCAAGTCAATATCATCAGCATCGCCAAAAATAAACAGAAGTTCCTCTTCCAAGTATGGCCAAATTGACTGTATCTCTCCCCTCTGTTTTCACTCTTTCTTGTCTCTTTTAGTGATATCAGAGACAGTGGGTGAGCTTGGCTTGTTAATAAGGGGCTCTGGTCCACCTTATGTTTATGTTCTTTGCTCTTGGTTGACATTTAACAGGTAATTGCTCCCCACCCCATTTATTTGGAATTTGTTTATATGCTGAGAATAGTTTACGTATCATATTGACATTAGGGACCTCATTATCAAATTCACCTTAAGATAACACAGCACATAGATGACAAGGGACTTTACAAAGAACCCTTGGAAAAAAACAGAATGCAGCCCTGTGATGATCATTCTTTTCAGTCTAAAGACCATCTGCATTATGGTGATCACAGCAGGACAATGAACAGACATTTCTTTCCATCTTTCTTTCCATACTTGTAAGTTTTCAACTCTTATTATTATTAACCCACGCACTAAAATGTTAAGACAAGGAAAACACTTGCCCATGAATAGATAGGAAATTTGTTCTAAAGCTTTAATGGAATAGCCATTGTATCTAAGCACTGTTACGGAAGCTTAGGCATAACACAATAAGGGCCATTGTTACAGGGGTTCTCCCAATATGGTATCATAGAGAGTATAAAAATTTAGTGAAGTGCATGCAATATCAGACAAAAACATACATGGAGGAAAATTAAAGCTGAGAGGGAGGGTTGGTGGGAGCACAGTTAAGGGAGGGACAGGGGAGAGACAGTCAGCTTTTCAATGAGCTGCAGCTACTTAGTGCATTGTTCTTCTAAATTTTTGTTATAAGTTACTTAAATTTTTTCTGACAACTACTCAGACTTTTCATCAGTAAACCAGAAACCATTTTATGCACTTTGGACAGGAAGAAGTATGGACAGGAGGACCTGAGGGGGAACTCAGGATTGAGAAGAAATGTTATTGGTGACAGGAGCTTGCTGCTGTATGAAATGGTGGTAGAAAGCTCTAGATCCATGCTGGTCACAACTCTGCCTAGAGAGGACAGTTCTTCCCCTTTGCTCTACCATCTAAGTTTCCCAGGAAATCAGAATCCAAATTCAACCTTTGGTTGGCAAGGGATCTGCTATGCATTGTGAGTGTGTTCCTGAATTCATATCAGAATCAGACACCAACAAAGCTGAAGGGCAAATTTATCATCATAAATAATGCAAATGTTTGTCTTTAGGTGTGCTTGTTCACTTAATAAACTGGTTCATTTAAGTCATTAATGAATTAATTAGGCTTGAGATAACTAAGGCGTTTAAGCACAAAAAAAAAAAAAAAAAAAAAAAAAGGCACTGGATTGAGAACAGTCCATGAGGTGGAGTATAGGCTATGGAGAAAGCTCTGTTCAGCTCTTTTTCCTGAGGTCCAAGTATAAGAATCAAGAGTTGTCTGAACATGTATTTATTCAATCATATTTCAGGTCCATTTATTAACTTTATATAATCAAACATTTCATGTACTTGTAATGAGATGAACTTATAACATCAGTGGCATGCTCCAATCATTTAGCATTATGTTTTATTGTGACTTACTTGAGAAAACGAGACATAACATAATCACTGTTCTCCAAGTGTTTGCAGTCTAAAAGAGAAATAGAAATTTGAAAATAATTAGAATACCATGGTACAAATGATGAAAGTTAAAAGTTAAGTGGCCCCTAGCTACTTTGGGGTCCCAGAGAGGGTCAAGAATCTGTGAATTCAAGACTGTCTAAAATTTTTCTTAATAGAAGTATAAATTGTTGCCATGAAGGTGGAAATTAGGAATTTGAAAGTTGGAGTTGTCAAGAATATTTTAAAGTGTAGTGCTCAGTAGTAAAGTGCTAAATTCAGAATAGAGGTTGCTAACACCGACTTGACAGAGAGCATGTATGTCATACTTTGATGTCCTAATAAACAGTTGCACTCGAATTTTCTAAGGCTTGTACTTCCACATTCCAGAAAGCCAGATGTGTGATAAACTTGAATGCCTCTTAAAATCCCAAGCTACTACATCTTAAGAGGAAAAAAAATTTTATTGCAACAATAATCTGTCAAATAATATGAACAAGGCCAACAATAACAAACAAAAACTAAAAGATGCTTTAAAAGCTACATAGAGCTGCATAACCAGCAAAACAAGAGGGAGGCTTAAAAGAGAACACAGCCATTTTGTATTTAATAATGCCACAACTGCTATTTAAAATCTCTAAATATTGTGTACCTGCTTCTCACAGATTTTGTAAGATAAATTAGAAATGACTGAGATTTTGTTCCTTATTATTTATAAATGAATAATGCCATTCTTCAGGCCACAAAAACTGGTCAATTCCAAGCTCTTTTAGGGAGCTACCTTAAACTATTTCATTCACAAGACAGCAGTGTAGACATTTATCTATTATTATGTACACCATCTTTCCTTTAAACAAAGCTGTGCTTTAAAGTAGAATCAAGATGCCTAGGTTAAATAACAACATATTGGTTATTTTAAAGAGCAATCTATGCTAGGGATAAGACACAGTAACAGCAACAAGGTTTGTTGTATCATAATGTTTTCCTTCTCCTTGTAAAGGTAGGGTGGTGTTTGAATGAGAATTGTTCCCATATATTGGAATACTAGGCCTCTAGTTGCTGGGACTATTTGGGAAGGATCGGTAGGTGTGGTCTTACTGGAGAAGTGCAACTAGTGGCTGGCTTTGAGGTTTAAAAAGCCACCCACCATCTTCTGGCTCTTGTGAGCATTTCACATGCATAGGTCATAAACAGTTGCAGGTAAAACATTCACATACATAAAATATAAGAAAAAGATCACAAACTTTGTTAGAGTTAGCATTAACTGTTAACTGACTGCTCTCATTTTAGTGAACTGAATCAGCATAAATGAATGTTCATCATGCTTTAAAATTATTGAAACACTTAACAATAATTATTTTATTAAATTAATATGTAACAGAAGATAGGAACTGAAATTCTGATAGCTCTTTTTTAATTTTTTTATTAGATAATTTCTTTATTTACATTTCAAGTAATATCTGCTTTCCCAGTTTCCCCTCCAAAGGAAAAAACACAAAAACAAAGACAACTAAAAAAACAACCTGTTCCCTCCCCACTAACTCTGCTCACCAACCCACTGTCTCCTATTTCCTGGCCCTGCATTCCCCTACACTGAGGCATAGAACCTTCACAGGACCAAGGGCCTCTCCTTCCACTGATAACCAACTAGGCTATCCTCTGCTATACATATGCTGCTGGAGCCATGAGTCCTACCATGTGTACTCTTTGGTTGGTGGTTTAGTCTCTGGGAGCTCTGAGGGTACTAGTTAGTTCATATTGTTGTTTGTCCTAAGGGGCTGCAAAGCCTTCAGCTTCTTGGGTCCTTTCTCTAGCTCCTTCATTGCAGACCCTGTGCTCAGTCCAATGGATGGCTGTAAGCCTACTTCTGTATTAGTCAGGCATATCAGGCTCCTGTCAGCCAGCACTTGCTGGCATCCACAATAGTGTCTGAGTTTGATGATTGAATATGAGAAGGATTCCTAGGTGCAACAGTTTCTGGATTGTCCTTTCTTCAGTCTCTGCACCATATTTTGTCTCTGCAACTCCTTCCATGGGTATTTTGTTGCCCCTTTTAAGAAAGAATCAAGTATCCCCACGTTGGTCTTTCTTCTACTTGAGTTTCTTGTGGTTTGTGGATTATATTTTGGGTATTCCAAGCTTCTAGGCTAATATCCACTTATTAGAGAGTGCATACCACATGTGTTCTTTTGTTATTGGGTTACCTCACTCAGGATGATATTCTCCAGATCCATGCACTTACCTAAGAATTTCATAAATTCATTGTTTTTAATAGCTGAGTAGTACTCCATTGTGTAAATGTACCACATTTTCTGTATCCATTCCTCTGCTGAGGGACATCTGGTTTGTTTCCAGTTTCTGGTTATTATAAATAAGGCTGCTATGAATATAGTGGAGCATGTGTCCTTATTACATGTTGGAGCATCTTCTGGGTATATGCCCAGAAGTGGTATACATCCTCTGGTAGTAGTATGTCCAGTTCCCTGAGGAACTGCCAAACTGATTTCCAGAGTGGTTGTAGGAGCCATTGGTAAATGGTTAAAGGTTGATGAAATAAAAATCACAAGCAGCTGAAAGAGTCAGATGCAGATACTCATACCCAATCAATGGACAGAAGCCAGAGATCCCTATGGTTGAATTAGGGAAAAGCTGGAAGAAGCTGAGGAGGAGGGCGACCCTATAGGAAGACCAGCAGTCTCAACAAACCTGTACCCCTGAGATCTCTCAACACTGAGCCACCAACCAGGCAGCATACACCAGCTGTTATGAGGCTCCCAACACATATACAGCAGAGAACTGCCTTGTCTGGACTCCATGAGAGAAGATGTACCTAACCCTCAAGAGACTTAAGGCCCCAGGGTGTGAGGAGGTCTGGTAGGGTAGGGTGTGGGGGTGCTGGGACATCCTCTTGGAGATGGCAGGGGGTGTGGGGAGGTAGGGGATGTGGAACAGTCAGAGAGTAGACCGGAAGGGGGATAAAGACTGGATTGTTAAAAAAAAAAAAAAACAATAACAGATTAAAGAATAAAAAAGATTATATATGAAAAAATATGTATCATTGTTAGATATAAATTAAAGCTTAATTCATCTTGCTTAATGCTTTTTTAGAAGAAGACATAAAACTTGAAATAACAATTATTATAACAACTATTAGCCTATTCAAGAAGTAAGTTTAGAATTTGCTTTGTTTTGTAAACATAATCTACTAGTAAAGGACCAGGAACATCTATTAACTCAAATTTGGTAAGGTCTAATTAACGTGAAATGTATAATTCAGTATTAGTTTTATCATTATTTCAGCATAATCTTCATTTTTAGGTCTTTAATTAACCCTGACTTTATTGGATTGCTAAGTAAAATGAAGAATTATTTAAGTTTCACAGTAAGCTGGGTTACTATACAAACATTTGAAATCCATCTTTTACTTATATTTTAAATGCTATAAGGAAAAATAGTTTCTGTTAATGTCAGGAATGGTCAGAACTCAAATTTTTAAATATCCACTAACTTCTCAATTGTTATATACCAAAAATATTCATTACATCATCTCCAGCCTGTTAGTCTGTATTTTATGTAGCTTATTACCATACTACCCTGAATGTGTCTAATCTTTTTGTGAGGTCACAAAATATGACAGCACTTCTATGAGTTCCCAGGCTCCTGTAAAAATCTTGTGTGAGTGCTTGTCATCAAGCTCATGGTGGTCGCAATACAATGATGTTTCAGTGGACAGGAGTCTATCAGAAAGAGGCACTGTTAATTCACTGTAGTCCAAAGTGAGAAATTTATGGATGAGACATATACTTGGGCTATGCTGACAGCAAAGCAGAGTCATACTGAGACTAGAACTAATCTTAGTAGAATAAACTAAATCATATGAGTTGTAGCTTTAAGATCATTGAAATTCTCCATTTAAAGCCCACTATATTTTTATTTCCTTGGAATTTAAAATGAAAAGAAAGTAAATGCCTGGAGGTCTTTCCTTGGCAATGACTCTCTGACTTCATATTTTATGACATTCAATGAGAGATGGTGAAGAAATGTAAACCTATGAACTATTGAGTTGTTCACACATCTACAAAAAGCTGCCCAAACATTTAAGACAACCATAGCAAATTGTCACAAATCTGGTAGCTTATAACAATAGAAAAATATGTTTTTCTCTCAGGGCACTGGAACATGTGGTCCAGGTATGTGGAAGCTGTCTTCTCCTGAAGGCTGTGGATGTGGAAGCTGAGGAAGCTTCACATCCCATCACTTCATCTCTGTCTCTGTTTGCCTGAGAAGTTTCCTCCTTTGCCATCATGACCCACTTTAAGTTTCTGCAAAAACTCTCATCATTGGCTTTATGCCCCCCTAATCCATGTACATTTCTCTCCAGATCCTTGCCTGGATGACAAAAGCAAAATTCCTTGTTCTAATAAGGTGACTTTCTGAAGTTCTAGATATATATAGTTGAGGGAGTCTAAGTTTAACCCTCTATAGAATAACTAGCTAAAACTGAACCATTTCTATGTATCTACATTGTTCAATCTTTTTTGAAAGTTTAAAGGCCTTTCATGGTATAAACAAATCAATCATTATAACTGCAGCCCAGGGAAATTGTCCTGTCATTCTGCACTTTATATAGAAAACAGAAATAATCTATGTCCACACCACTCTGATCATGTATAATCTTTTCAGGAAAAGGAAACAACTTAGTTTACATTTTTATTGAAAAGATCACTGTTTTCCTAGTGATTCTAATTTTACATAGGTTCATAATTTTAATAAAAAATTATCATCAAATAAATAGGAACATGATGATGAATTTTTTGTACCAAACTGACTGAGCTAAGAAATACCTATGCAATTGATGAAGCATTATTTATAAGTGTTTTTATTATTATTACTATGGTAAACAATATATAATGTACAAAAGTTCTACTAGTTCTGTTTTTGTGGAAAGCCTTGGCTAATTTAAAATATTATATAATTAAAAACATCTCAATCGTTTTGGGTTTTACTTTAAAAACCAAGAAATATATTAATTGTTAAATTTTACTTTATATTATAAAGTAAGTTCTCACTATTCTCTGCACTCCATTTTCTGTGCCACAACTATGTCTGCATTCCAAGAGGTCTATCAGCATCATGAATAATCAGGTAAGACTTGCTCCCAAATCTACTGTCTGCCAAGTCCCCCTAAAGCACAACCAGAAGCGCTGAGTAGCAGCCTGTACCCTGTGTTCCATTTTCTGGCCAAAACCTCTGCTTATGTTACTAGGGGCCTGATGGCAACAGGGATAATCAAATGACTAAATACCAGCTTAGAAACATAATCAATAAAAGCCAGGCAATATGGTACCACCAGAACCCAGTTATCCTACTAAATCAAGCCCTGGATATCCTTAAATAGTTGAAGCACAGAATATAACCTTAACTCCAAAATGTTGAAGATGACAAAGGCCTTTAAAGAGGAAATAAATAAATCCATTAAAGAAATACAAGAAAGTACTTCAAACAAGTGGAAAAAAATGAATAAAACTATTCAAGACCTGAAAATGTATAATAGATAAAACTAATATAGCAGTCAAAGAAAATGTTAAATCTAAAAAGTTTTCCATACAAAACATTGAGAAAATGTGGGGCACTATGAGAAGATCAAACCTAAGAATAATAGGACTAGAGGAAGAAAAAGAGGCCCAGTTCAAAGGCCCAGAAAACATTTTTAACAAAATCATACAAGAAAATTTCCCAATGTAAAGAGATACCCATAAATGTACAAAGCTTACAGAACACCAAATAGATTGAAACAGAGAAAAAAATCCTGCTGCTACATAAGAATCATACTAAATGTACATAGCAAAATAATAAATTTATAGAACAAAAAAAATAATATTAAGATCCACAAAGGAAACAAGCAAAGTAACATAAGAAGGCAGACCACTTAGGATTACACCAGACTTCTCAAGAGAGGCATTAAGAGCCTGAGCAAATGTCTTGCTATCCCAGACTTCTATAGAGATCAAAACTTTCAATTACCATAATGGAGAAAACAAGATATTCCATGACAAAACTAAATGTAAACAATATCTGTCCATGTATCCTTCTATACAGAAGATACTAGAAGGAAAATTCCAACCCAAGGATGTAACTACCCTCAAGAAAACACAGGAAATATATAATTTTACACCATCAAAAACAAAAGCAGGGAAGCACACACACATATGTGTGTGACATATGCATACACACACACACATACACACACAACTAAAATCAACATAAAAATAATAGGAAATAACAATCATTGGCCTTTAACATCTCTCAATATCAATGGACTGAATTCCCAAACAAAAAAGGAAACCATAAGCTATCGTAACAGTTGTCAAAAGAGGATCTATCATTCTGCTGCATACAAGAAACACAACTCAACATCAAAGACAGCCATTACCTTAGAGAAAAGGACTGGGAATAGATTTTCTAAGCAAAGCGTGCCAAGAAACAAGGTGGAATAGCTATTCTAATATCTACCAAGATAGACTTCCAACCAAAAGTAATCAAAAGAGATGGAGAAGGATACTTTACATTCATCAAAGGAAAAAAATCACCAAGAAGTGTGGGGCCATGGGCAGATGGGCAGTTCTGACAGCCAGAGTCCAGTAGAGCAGAGCCACTTAGAACTCCGGAGACCCACTGAGCATCTGCCCAGGAGGGACGGAAGGCGTTCTGTGAATTGCTCCTGAGACCATGGCTCAGATTTCAGCCCAACCCCCTGACAAAGACCCCCAGCAGGAGAGATGTGTAATATTAGTCAAGCCCTCTAACATGCAAATAAAGATTCTCAGCCCAAACCAATGAGAAATAACTGCTGCCAAAATATGAATGATCCCCCAAAACTATATATATGTATGGTATCCAGGGAAGTAAAGTGTGTGAAAGATCTACTCTGTGGTCTGAGCCTTTTGTTCTAGAGCTATAACACTTGGGAAGAGGTCTGCTCTCCCGAAACGTGGCCTGAAGCTGCACCCCACTCACGGGCTAGTCAGCCTGTCGGCCCAGCCCAACCCGACTCACTACAGGGCAGTGCGGAGAAACAGAGCATCTTGAAAGACAGGGCAGAGATGCCCGGTTTGTGCTTGCTCGATTCTGTGCACAAGAGCTCCTCCAATCAAGCCAGTCCAGAGACCTCCATGGGAAGCCACAGGCAATAAGACCCGCAAAGAAGAACTCTCAATTCTGAATATCTATGCCTCAAATGCAAGGGTACCCAGATTCACAAAAGAAATGTTACTAAAGCTTAAATCACACACTGAACCCCACAGATTAATAGTTGTAGACTTTAATACTCCATTCTCACCAAGGGACAGGTCAAACAGGCAGAAACTAAACAGAAAAATAATGGAAATAACAGATGTATGGACTGTATTTACAAAAATTTTTATCTTATAAGACTATCGTGAATTAAAGCTGGACTTTAACAACAACAGAAAACCTACAAACTCATGCAAACTGAATAACTCTCTACTGAATAGTTACTGAGTCAAGAAAAAAAAAATAAAGAAATTAAAGACTTTCTAGAATTCAATGAAAATGAATGCACAATGTACCCAAACTTACAGGACATAATGAAAGCAATGCTGAGAGGAAAGTTTATAGCACTATGTGTATTCATAAAGAAATTAAAGAGTGCTCATACTAATAATTTAAGAGTACACCTGAAAGCTCTAGAAAAAAAAGAAACAAACAAACACAAAATGAGTAGATGGCAGGAAATAATCAAACTCAAGGCTGAGATCAATAAAATATAAACAAGGAGAACAATTCAAAGAATTAATGAGGGCTGGAGAGATGGGTCAGAGGTTAAAAGCACTGTTTGCTCTTCCAGAGGTCCTGACTTAAAATCCTAGCAACCACATGGTGGCTCATAACCATCTGTAATGGGATCCAATGTCCTATTCTGGCTTGCAGGCATAGGTGCAGGCATAACACTATAAACATAAGAAAGAAAGAGAGAGAGAGAGAGAGAGAGAGAGAGAGAGAGAGAGAGAGAGAGAAGGAAGAAAGGAAGAAAAAGAAAGAAAGAAGGAAAGAATTAATGAAACCAAGGGTTGGTTCTTTGAGAAAATCAATAAGATAGAGAAAAGCTTAGCCAAATGCCAAATTCCAAATTAACAAAATCAGGAAAGAAAATGACATAACAACAGATACGAACAAAAACCAGAGAATCATTGGGTTTTACTTCAAAAACTTGTACTGCACAAAATTGGAAATTTAAATGTAATAGATACTACTTACCAAAGCTGTATCAAGATCAGGTAAACAATCTAAATAGGCTTATAACCCCTAAGGAAATACAAGTAGTCATTAAAAAATCTCACAAAAAACAGCAACAACAAAAAGCCCAAGCCAGATGATTTTAGTTAAGAATTATACCAGACCTTCCAATAGCTAATACCAATAGTTCTCAAATTATTATATGAAGTAGAAAGTGAAGGAACACTGTCAAATTCATTTTATGAGGCCACAGTCATCCTGATACTTGAACCACACAAGATTCAACAAAGAGAATTTCAGACCCATCTCCCTCATGAAGCCAATCATACTCAATAAAATACTGGCAAACTGAATCCAAGAACACATCAAAAACATCATCATCCACTATGATCAAGTAGGCTTTATCCCAGAGATGCATGTATGGCTCATCACACAAAAATCCATCAATGAAATTAACCACCTAAAGAAACTGAAAGAAAACACACACACATACACACACACACACACACACACACACACACACACACACGCACACACTCAACTCATTAAATGTTGAAAAAGTCTTCGACAAAATCTAACACCTCTTCATGATAAAAGTCTTGGAGAGATTAGGGATACAAGGCACAGTCAGAAACATAATAAAGGGAACATACAGCAAGCTGATAGTCAAAATCAAATTAAATGGAAAGAAACTTAAAGCAATCCCACAAGAAAAGGTTGTCCACTATCTCCAAATCTTTTCAATAAAGTCTTGAAGTTCTAGCTAGAGCAACAAGTCAAATAAAGGAGTTCAAGGGGATAAAAATTGGAAAAGAAGAAGTCAAAGTATTGCTATTTGTAGATGATATGATAGTAAACATAAGTGAACAAAAAGAATCTACTAGGGAACTCCTACAGCTGATAAATATCATCAGCAAAATGTCTGGATACAAAATTAACTCAAAAGCTCACTAGTCCTACTTCAAAACCTGTACTCTACAAAATTGAAAAATCTAAATGAAATAGACAATTTTCTTGATAGATACCACTTATCAGATCTAAATCAAGATCATGTAAATAATTTAAATAGATCTTTAACTCCTAAAATATAGAAGCAGTCATTAAATAGGCTATTATAGCTAATATACTTTGTATATATCCTATACTATATATATACGTAGTATATATATATATATATATATATATATATATATATATAGTATATTGTATATATCCTATATACAAATGATAAATAGGTTAAGAAAGGAAATGTGGAAATAACACCCTTTACAATAGGCATATATAATATAAAATATCTTGGTATAACTCTAACCAGGCAAGTGAAAGATCTGTAGGGCAAGAAATTCAAGTGCTTGAAAAAGAAATTGAAGAAGGTATCAGAAGATGAAAAGATCCCCCATGCTCATGGATCTTCAGGATTAATATAGCAAATATGGCCATCATACCATAAGCTATCTTCAGAGTATACAATTTCTACTGAAATTCTAATACATTTTTGCAGACATTGAAATAATATTCAACCAAAAAACCATGGATAGCTAAAACAATCTTGTACAAAAAAGAACTTCTGGAAGCATTACCATTCCCGATTTCAAGCTGAACTACAGAGCAATAGTAATAAAAACTGTATGACACTGGCATAACAAAAGGCAGGTTGGTCAATGGAATTGAATCAAAGACACAGAAGTAAATCCATACACCTATGAACGTTCGTTTTTTGACAAAAGATGTTAGAACTATATAATGGAAGAGAGAGAGAATCTTCAACAAATGTTGGTGGTCTAACTGGATGGTTCCATGTACAAGAATGCAAATACATCCATATTTATCATCCTGCACAAAACTCAAGTCCAAGTGGATTAAAGACCTCAACATAAATTAGGATACACTAAATCTTATAGAAGATATATGGGGAACAGCATTGAATAATGGTACAGAAGACAACTTACTGAATGGAGCACCAATAGCTCACACACTAAGATTAACAATTGACAAACAGGACTTCATGAAACTGAAAAGCTTTTGTAAGTCAAAGGACAATGACAGAATGACAAAGTGACAGACTGGGAAAAGATTTTTACCAGCTCCACATCTGACAGAAGGCTTACATCAAAGATATATGAGCAACTCAAGAAACTAGACACCAGCAAACCAAATAACACAATTAAAATGTGGGATACAGATTTTAAAAGAGAATTCTCAACAGAAGAATCTATAATGGCCATGAAGCACTTATAGAAATATTCAATATCCTTAGCTATCAGGGAAACACAAATCACAACAACTCTGAGATTCAATTTTATACTAGTCAGAATGGCTAAGATAAAAAAATTCAAGCAATAGCTCATGTTGGGGAGGAGGATGTGGAGTAAAGGGAACATTTCTCAATTGCTGGTGGGGGTGCAAACTTTTACAGCCACTTTGGAAATCAATTTGTTTGTTTCTCATAAAATTAAAAATTGATCTACCTCAATACTTAGCTATACCACTCCTGGGCATATACCTAAAAGAAGCTCCACCATACCACAAGAATTCTTGCTCAACTTTGTTCATAGCAGATTTATTTATAATAGTCAGAAACTAATAACAACCAAGATGTCCCTTCACTGAAAATAGGATAAAGAAAGTGTGGAACATTTTTTTAAAAGATTTATTTATTTGTTGTATGTGAGTACACTGTAGCTGTCTTCCGACACTCCAGAAGAGGGAGTCAGATCTCATTATGGATGGTTGTGAGCCACCATGTGGTTGCTGGGATTTGAACTCAGAACCTTTGGAAGAGCAGTCAGTGCTCTTAACCACTGAGCCATCTTTCCAGCCCAAAAATGTGGTACATTTAAACAATGGAGTATTACTCAGTCATTAAAATCAATGATATTGTGAAATTTGCATGTCAATGGATGGAACTAGAAAAGAGCTCTCTGGAAGAAGTAACCCAGACTCAGAAAGACAAACATGATATGTATTCATTTATAGGTAGATATTAATCATAAGGTAAAGGATACTAGTGGTAAAAAATAAATAAATAAAACCACAAACTCAAAGAAGCTAAGTAACCGTGAAGGTCTAGGAGTGGATGCTTGAGTTTTACTGAGAAGGGGAAATAGATTAGACTTCAAAGTGGATGGAAGGATGGGACTGGGTGGGGGATGTGTAGAGGTGGGAATAAGAGGGATGAGGTGGGGGAGAATGGAGGGAGAGAGTACTTGGGAAGACAACTAAATGTGAGCAGGTATCTCTCAGAAAAGCTAGAAATGTAGGACAATGGAAACTCCCAGGCATCTATGAAGGTGACCCTAGCTAAGAGTCCTAACAATGGTACAGAACCTGAACCACCATCTCCTGAAACCAGGCAAGACTTTCAATGGTGATATTAGGACACCAACCCCATGAAAAAAACATTTGACCCCCAATTTGTCCTCTTTTAAGATATGCAGAGGTAAAAGATGGAGTAGAAGTTGAGGTAAGGACCAATGGATGACTGGCCAGCTTGAGACCTGTGCTATGAGAGGAAATCCGCCCATGTCACTTTTAATGATACTCTGCTATACTTGAAGATAGGAGTCTAACATAAATGTCACCAGGGAGGTTTCACACAGTAACTGATAGTAACTGATGCAGAAATCAAACATTAAGTGGAGCTGGTAGAATACAGTAGAAGAGAGGGAAGAACTACTGAAGGAGCCAGAAGGGTAAAGCAAAACCTGCAGAATCAATTAGTATGGCCATAGGAGTTCATGGACTGCACTACCAACCAGAGAACATGCATAAGCCTATGCACTCTGCACATATGTCATAGTTGTGCAGCTTGGTCTTCATGTGGGACACCTAAAGCAGAAGCAGGGTCTGCCTCTGACTACATTGGCTCCTTTTGGGTTTCTTTCTCCTGACTGGGCTGCCTTGTGTAACATCAACAGAAAAAGATGCGCCTAATCTCATCACAACTTGATGTGCCCAAGTTGGTTGCTATCCATGGAAGGCCTTCTTATTTCTGAGGAGAAGGCAAAGAAAGGTAGATAGGCGACAGGTCCCCACTTCTTATCTCTCCTGGGAGTTGAGGAGGAAGGGGAAGCTACTCTTAAGGTATAAAATAAATAACTTAATAAAATGTCTATACTAAAAGTTAAAATACATAATAAAAATTATTAACTTTAGTGAAGTAACCTTTTGTTTATAGTGGATAATAGTTAATGCACAGAGTACTAGTCAATATGTGAATAGCAATTGTCTATGAAATCGTCTTTCCCATATGGGACATCTATACCACCCCTCCAAAGCTCAGAACATCAAAGAATAATGGGAGAAAAAGTACCTGACAGGAATGAGTGTTGTAAATGTCTGCAGATATTGATACGGCTGGTGCACACAAGATCTCACAGCATC
This sequence comes from Montemys delectorum, assembly GCA_019843815.1. Classification (NCBI taxonomy): domain Eukaryota; kingdom Metazoa; phylum Chordata; class Mammalia; order Rodentia; family Muridae; genus Montemys; species Montemys delectorum. Next base: position 28,675 of record JADRCD010236118.1, read on the forward strand.
AGTTGGAACCTGCCAGGCCTAGCAACATTCTAAAATGGATAGAGGAGGGTACATAAGACTTCACAACTCTCAAAGGAGTTCTTGACAGCTAAAGGTTGCAGAAAGAGGGTAGAGATATTCTACAGTGATGTGCTAGTGGTAGATTGACCCTACTCAATGAAATAAACCCCTACCCACATTGACACTGGGTACTCTAATTGGATGTAGTCCATCATAGATGATAATGATGTCATCAAACCTAAGCCTATACTTTACTGTTAGGGATATTTATCTAAAAAAATGTATTTTTAATCTTTCTTTTAGGTAAGGAAAAACATCTTTTTAAAGTACCTAAAATTCTGATTGAATTCAATTGAACCAGAAAAATCTTGCAGGAAGTACTCGTCTATAAGAAAATTGTATTTGAGGTTTACAATTCAGTGGTGGGCAACCAGCTTGTCCTGTGTTCCACCCCCTATCTTAAAACCAACTATATGTATATATGACCATCCAATCTTTTATACCAGAAAAAACTTGGCTATCAAACATGTATTGATGGCCAATCTTTTATTGGCATAAACTTACTGATGCTAAAGTGTTTATCAAAAGGTATTTAGTATTTTTATTACAAATGGAATATCAGAAAATCATTTTTCTCACAGCATTCCATCTCTGTGTTTAGATACACATATTAAATATATTCCACATATTACATAGTATGCATAATTTAGAAATGTGAATATGTAATCATTAACATTCCATATATGAGCATATTTTCCTAATGTATATGAAGTACAATAGTACACATAATATTACATGCCATGCACTAATATTATGCCTCCACACATTTAACTTTTAAGTGAACTGCTCAGGAGGGAGACTCTGGCCAGCAAACTGCCTACAAGCTGTTCAGAGAACTCCAGGGCTATGGCTTTTGTGAATGGTCACCCGTGCTGAAGTCACCATGTCAGAGTGACATAGTTGCTTTAGAAACATCCTTGTTCCAATACATAACCCCACCCCCATGATTCTGTAAGCAGTCCCTCAGCTCCCCACCCAAACTTCGGCTAGGAACCGCAATCAAACTCATTGGTTCACTAAGTAGGACCTTGGTGCAATCATTACTTTAGCCTGTTGTAGATTGCCTTTCTGTCATGAGTGTTTTATGTCTCCCAAGAGAGTCTTTCAAAGAACATTTATGCAAGTGGTACTTACTGCTGTGAATTATCTCTGATATAGTCAGAAGTTGGCATACTGAGCTAGGGAAGGATTTCTCTGCAGCAAAACCATTAGACTCTGACTCAGGTCTGGGATACTGAGAGATGCTGAGCATGTGGGGGAAATTTTCAGGAAAATGACTGGAGAAAAAAAAAATCATGCTAATTAAATTCCACCGAGGTTAAATCTCCTGAACACAAGCTATGGTGGGGATCCAGGGCCTGGGACAGAATGCTAAGGTGTTGAAATGCAGAACCATTGCAAAGGGAAGCCCACTCTGCAGCACTGGGCATGGTGATCACATAAAGAGAGGGAGATTTATACAAGGGCATAGTGGAGGTCTCCTGCCCCCATGCCAGCTCAGGCCAAAAAATGTCCTTAACTGGGGCAAAGGTTATCTGGATGATGTAAGGGGTCAGGTGGCATGTTTTGTTTAACCCTGTGACCAGAATAAGTGCAGAAGAGGTCTAGGCCATGAGAGCTCAAGGGATGGAGGTAGTAAACTGACAGTGACTCTCAGTGCTTCCACCACTGGCAGCATCTGTATGTGAGCTTCAGTTATGCACCAAAGGCAATATCAATGTAACATTTCTCGATTTTGAAACTCTGAATCGAGGATATAGGACAATGTTCATAGAGGCCACTTCTTTTTTGTTTGTTTGTTTTGTTTTTGTTTTTGTTTTGTTTTGTTTTGTTTTTCGAGACAGGGCTCTATAGCCCTGGCTGTCCTGGAACTCACTCTATAGATCTGGCTGGCCTCAAACTCAGAAATCTGCCTGCTCTGCCTCCCAAGTGCTGGGATTAAAGGTGTGTCCCACCACTGCCTGGCTAGAGGCCACTTCTTAAAAATGTGAGTTGGTATTTGACTGAATGAAAAGCAACATAGCACTATAACAGAATGAGCATGACCCATGCCACAAAAAGATGTTTCTCTACATAAGACTAAAAACTACATAAGACTTTGGGCAAAGTGAATGGAGAAAATAAGTCCTATAAAATACTTATTTCTCAGTATAAGTATTCCAAAACTGACTAGTTTTCATGCTCTTGGAAGAATTGTTAAGTATAACTTGAGACACTTCTTTAGTAGTAGATATTGGTTTATGAAAATTGGAATGGAGAATTATATGTGATGGCCCAAGGCTGTGATAGTGTAGCAGATGTTAAGTTGACTCTATTCCCCTACTCCCAAACAACAACAACAAAAAAACCAACAGCAAACCACCCAAGCACATGGTCCAGAGACTATCTCGAAATCAGTCCGTAAAAGAGAAATCACTTTGTTTCAGGACCAGTGAACTCGTTTTCTCACAAAGGTCATTGTGACTGAAAGTCTCAAGATCCCTTTGTGTGTAGCAATATTACATAGCTTATAGTAGTTTGTGTAGTTTTAAGATCTTTTCTGAAAATGCTATTATTTTATAATTGAATGTAGTAGACTGATAATTAAACGGTTATTCTAATGAGGTTCTATACTGATATTTGGCCTGAGGCAAACACATCTGAACTGAAGTATGCCAGTTTTCCAGCGATTCTAATTGCAGTAAAATGAAATGTTTTAGAGGTAGGAAATATTACAGGTTTTAGCAATCAAAATTCCTATAACTTTTTAAATTAGTCACTTACCTATCACTATAGAAGAACGAGAAAACTCCACAGTAAGTCACAGACAAGACTTCAAGCACATCAAATATATTTTACTAGTACTATTCCAAATAGCAAACTAGATGCTCTAGTGTGCTTTTCTGTGACTGTGTTAAATACCATGACCAAAAACAACTTGAGGAAATCATTTATTTCGTCTTATAGGTCATAGTCGCTGAGTAAGGCAAAAACCTGAAACAAAAACTGAAACAGATACCATGGAAGAACATGGATTACGGGTTTCCTTCTTGTAGAATGTGAGGCTAACTTTCTTCATGTACAGCCCAAGCCCACCTGCTCAGGTATGCTTCTGCTCACAGCATGCTGGACCCTCTACAGAGATTAGACAAAGTCACAGGGCAGTCTGATCAGGAAAAGTCTTCAGTTGGGTTTTCCTCTTTTCAGGTAATTTTAGGTTTTTTCAAGTGGTCATCAGAATAACTATGACAGTAATAATATTGAAAACATATCATGCATGTTTTCCTTATCTTTCTTAATATATAACATTGAAATTATGCTTTAGCAGTAAGAGTTATTTTGTTGTAATGATATTGTAATATATTTTTAATAAAATATATAAGGTATTTGAATTCTATAGCTTCCAAAGCTCAACTTTAAAAAAAAAAATAAGGTGATATACTGTTGTGTTATTTACTCATATAGGAACTGTCATCAAAATCTAAATTTTGTCAACAAAATTCTAAATTTTGTTTTGTTCATATGTACCCAAAAGGCTCTTTAATAAAGTAGTTAGGCTTTTTCTCTATAACCTTATCATATATTATTCTGGAATAAGACATTATGCAAATTTTATCAAAAGGTCATATAATTATCATACAAATATTGATTAGCAAATAGACATAAGACAGCTATTATAAATTAACATGAATGCCAAAAAAATTCCTTTCTCTTCCTAAGTTTTTTTTTTTAGAGACAGCATGTATTATAGCAACAGAAAATAAGCCAGGATAAATCTCATTCTCAAAGAAAACAGAACAGAACAAAACAAAACCCAGTTTTAAAGGAACAAAAAAATATCAGAAAGCATGTTGTGGCTGATCACATATTAGTTTTATTCTATTATTTATGTCTACATCCATGTGGCATAATTGCTACAATTATTAACCAGTGCTCCTATTAACTAGGGCTTCCACGCCACTCCAATTTTCTTAGCTTTGCTGTTCTGTTTCTCTTCATAGCACTGCTGTACATTTAGTGATCATGTCTCCCCATGCTCCTTTTGACTGTGTTGATTCTTCAAGTTTTCATTTTGTAGAATTGTAAGGCAAGTTATATTAGTAAATTGTCATGTGCCCTTCAAGTTTCTTAGAAGCAGAGTTAGAGTGAGGAAGGCTTTCCTGGCTTAGACTCCGGTAGTTTTTTTTTTTTTTTTCCCAGCATTCTCAAGAATATTTTTCGAAACATCTTTTCCTGGGACAGGATAGCTCCCTAACTTAATGTTGGGCAAAGTAAATAACAAAGCAGGCCAGAATAAAAACATTGCATTTATAAAAACATCTAAAAGGTAAAATTTTTTTATAACAGAAAGATGTTGCTATTGTTTATTGTTTATTGTTGTGGCATGGGAATTTTGCCGTGGGAATGAGGAAGCAGAAGTTATCCGTGGAAAGCTCATCCACGGAGCGAAAGCTTGATCAGTCTGGGGCTGATTTCCTCGCCTTCTCCAGTGCATTTCTGCAGTGTGTTCATAATGCTAACTCTCTGCTGCTAGTCATTCTTTCACTTGGAAACCGGGACTGAGGGACACTTGGCTATGCCCAGGACTCTGTATCAAGCAGGAACTCCAGCTGATTCTGTCAACAAGACTGCTTCATAGTCTATTTCTAGTGGGTGTTCACAAGTCCCCAGTTCGATGCTGGTTCTCTCTATCTGCTACTCACTGTTTATTTTTTATTTTTGCTTGTCACACACTTAATAAAATCATTTATTCAAACCCCAAAGCTAATATTGAACACAATCGATAAGGTCAGCAAGAGTCACAAGATGATATTTTTGTTTCTTTATGTTATTGCATTGTATTTTGTAATATTCTTCTCTTCTTTCTAGTCCTTCTGTATCTTTTCCTGCCCCTCATCTGCTCAACTTTAAGTTCTTTCTCAAGAAACAAACAAAATTCAATACAATAAAACCCCCCAAGAAAACAAGAAATCAGGAAAACAAAATAAAACCACATCCTGGATGAAAAAAAATACTGTCAAACTAACCAAATAAAAGAAAATACAAAAACTGTAGAGCCCATAATATGTTGATCAACTACTCCTTAACTTGAGGCTTGTCCTAGAGTACTTGATCTATTCAGGTATATGTGACAGTTCAGTTGTTAACTTTTACCCTTAACAGGTTTTCATTCATTCATTCATTCATTCATTCATTCATTCATTCATTTTTAAAAGTACAACAAAATAAAATAAAATATAATCAGGTAATGCAAAAATTATCACTTTAAAGTTGGACAAGGAAACCACCAAAAGGAAAACAGCCAAGAAAAAGCACAAGAAAGCAGAGAACCACTCATTAGCACACTCAAAAATCCCACAGAACACTAAATTTTAAGCCATAACGTATATGTTCAGAGCCATGCAGACCCGTGCAGGCCCTGTGCTTGCTGCTTCAGTCTCTGTGAGTTCTTAAGAGCTTTGTTCATGTTGATTTAGAGAGCCTTGTTTTCTTAGTATCCTCCGCCCCTCTATCTCTTAACCTCTTTCAACCTCTACTTGGGGAATTGCCTTGAATTCACAGGAAAAGATTTTTATGAACAGAACCCAGCACAGGAACTAAGATCAACAATTAATAAATAGGACCTCATGAAACTGACACATTTTATGTTTCAAAGGAGTAAATATTCCAAGGTTGCTGAGGAAATCTCTGGCTAAGGACACTTCCCTTTTCTGCAAGTTGGCTCAGGAATAGATAAAGCAGGCTGGTCTTGTGAACAGTGGTCTAGCAAGCTGAAAGCTTTTGAGCCATAGCATGTGTCTCAGGCTTTGCAAATGGCCGCTTGGAGAAATTATCTGATGCTTTTGACCTGGTTAGACTGGAGATATTGACTTCACAGCCTATCAAAAGCTATGAAGAATTGAGATTAGGAAAGATATGGCAAAAATCATTTTAAAGAGGAGGTGGCAGATTTACAGAGCCTCTAGTAATGTTTTTGTTAGACATCTATCCTTAGGGATTAAGTGAACAGTCACCAAAATGTGGTCAAGAAAGCCACACATAAGAAGAGGCTTCATGGCCAGGAAAGTCTATCTGACAGTTGCTGCAACAAGGCCAAATTGGGACCCCAACACCTGGAATCATGATGTTCAGAATGATTGTAAAGAGAGTGAGAATACACTCTGTACAAATCTGGTCTTTTGTGTGTTCCTGATGAAAGAATGAGGAGAATAAATGTCGTCTGCATCCAAAACTGCAAATATGGAGTTAACAAGTTAAGTTCTTGCCTTCCTGGGTATTTTTCCTTCTGCCTTTTGTTTTTCATGCAGAGTGCTTACTGCTCAAGGTCACTAATATATCAGCACCGTCCTGCTACTCTTAGACTCTGAGAAAACACACCACACCACACGTACATGTGCACACACACACATACACGCATGCACGCACGCGTACACACACACACACACACACACATACACACACGCACGCACACACGCATGCACACACATGCACACACATGCACGCACGCACGCACATGCACACACACACAAGCACACATGCACAATGCGCATACACATGCGCGCGCGCACACGCACATACATACACACATACACACACACACACACACACACAGACACACACATACACACATGTGCACACACACTATAATATCTAGCCAGTGAGGAAGTTTGCCTGGGACAGAAAAAAAAATATCTTAATAGTTCTTGACTTGTTACACTCATCCATAAAGATAATTTAAGTAAAAGGGCAGTAAATAGTTAAGAGAAAGATGTTTAAAAGATATAAAGTTAAAAATATTTTAATAAAAAAGAATTCAAGTGATAAAAGATAAAGTAACTACACTTTTCTAAAATAAATAAAAGATAAGAACAATATTAACAAAGCTTAGATCCAAGTCACAAGGAGTCGGGTAAGTCGCCTAAGATTTGTAAAGAATAAAATTTATTAATGATATGTTCAATAATTAAAGTTTATTAAAATCCCTGAGATGCTATCAGTCTGCTCATGGGAACATTTATGAGCACTAAACTCCCCCCTCCAATGAAAAAGAAAAAGGAAAAAAAGGATCTCTAATCAAGATTGTTGTATTTTCCTAACTTTATTAGGCTTTTACCACTTAGAAAAACTAATTTTTAACCAAATTGAGATTTATTTAAAGCTGTTTTTTTTCCCGAACTTTACCTGAATGTTACACAAAAGTTACACTTACAAGGCTGATAAAGCTGTCCTTCTGGTCCCCGCTCTCTAAAGTGAGCTAAGATGCTCTGGTAGGTTACCTGCTCTCAATCAGAGGTGTCATGCAGTTTTCAGGCACTAAACTCTAACCCGTGGACAACCCTTCAAGATGGCAGTCAGTAGAGATGGATATACTTCCTGTGCTTCCGAAGGGAGCTGCATGGGCAGCACTAAGTCCAACCTATCCCCTCAAGGCTGAGTAATCCCTGAAGAGTCTCAAATAACTCTAAACATGATTAAGTTTAGGCTGTGGCCATCCACAAGACCTTAAATTTCCAACAAAAAATTTGTCAGCTTTCAATAAATGACTGACTTGGGCTCATCTATCTAGGATTAAGGGCTATTTAGAAAACAACAACATCCAAAATGAATAAAAGGAGGGAACTACAAACTAATTAGAAACACATACCTTTACTTCAGAAGGAGATTCCAAACATAAGTAAACCTATGGATCCATGAGCTGTAGCTCTCGGTAGTAAAACCATCCTCATGAGAAATGTCTTTATAATATCATACCTACTCTTGCCTGTGCCCACCATGCAAATGATTTCTTGTACATTCCATCTCTCTTTAAATGGCTAAACAGGTTTTCCTCTTTCAGCATGTGACAAGTTGCTCCTGAGGCATCCTAAACAACATAGAATAGAGACAGACTGGTTTGGGTGACTCTCCCTCTATGATTTCTCTGATATTTTTGTCTGGATTATACTGTATTGAAATGAGGATCACAGATGTGCCAGTTTCATGACATAATATTTAGTGTGTACATTATCAACATCTTAACAGATTTTGAACTTTATTTTTAAAATGGTTTTACATTTATAGAAACATGTAGAAGGTCACTGAGTTCTCATGTAACCCATGTCAGACATTCCTATTTTTAAAATGTTTATGCAATATATCACACACGGTATAAGTAACAGATCCAGATTTATAAACTATGAACTGAATTCTATGGTTTATTCATACTTTTATTTTTTTATTCTTTGAAATTTCTATATATGCATATAAAGTATTTTGATCATATTTACTCTCAATTTCTCAATTACTTTTTCTAATCCACCCAATTCCCCCTAGAAGCCTTCGTCTTTCTAGCACAGATCCTTCTTATTTACAATATTTTAAAAAGTAAAATCCAGTACATTAAAATAGTGTTGATCTCGTGTTCATTGGTCCATAGGTATAGGGTTATTTACTGGATAATGGACATCTTACCAGAGGCTGCAAACTTGACTGAAATTGACCCCCAGCATCTAGGAACTACCAACAATTTCTTACCTGAGGGAGCTTATCCCACACCTGGCAACAGATCTTGCTTTAATAACCCATGATTTCTGGGAGCATCACTATCTATCCATGTCAGGCACCTCCATTTAAACCCACTTTCAATTATGTTTTTATAAAGTAGCAGGTTTCCATAAATCTTTTCATAAATCTTTTCTTAGTGTTGGTGAACTCTTCCCCACTCCCTTTCCCCCTCACCCAATCTTTCATCATTGATATTAGTAATTTGTGGCATGCCTATTTTCATCTTCATTACTTTGGCTAACGTTTATCAACTTGGTTTATCTACTCAACTTAGACCTCTCTTACTGATTTTCTGACTACATGATGTATTAATAGCTGTTATTTTCTGCTACTATAATAGATAATCTTAGATTTGGTACTTTATGAAGAAGAGACATTTATTTCTTCCAGCATGGGAAGCTGAGGAACTCACATACAGTTGAATCTTCTCATAGGATCCCAAAGTGATGGAGGTCATCCCACAGTGAAGAGCATGAGCAAAGAGTGAGGAAGAATGATGATATAACCATCATGTTCTGCTTTGGCCCACTACTTGGGCAGTTGCATAAATTCATTCATAGGGGCAGAGCTTTGGTCCTCAGCAACTCTCAAAGATCTCACTTAATATTGTTAAATTGATAGTTGAACATTACCTTGTGTTTTAGAACCCTCAGCAAAAAACTTAAATGAAGGTGTTGAAGCTCTCGGCAAGCTCAGTTAACTTGCCTTTAGGTTCTACTTTTAGTTCTCTTGCACATTGTGCCTTTTTTTTCCCTTCAATTATTCACCATAAATGCTTGTTCTTCTTTTTGGAAAACTAATTTTTTTTTTTGGGGGGGGGGTTACTATGTAATCTTGGATGACCTAGAACACCATATACAAATCAGGCTATCTTGGAATTCACATGGGGTCTGTTAGCCTCTGCCTCAACAGTGCCAGGGGCCTGGTGCTATTATTTTGAGAATTGACTCCCTGGTCACTAGATTAAAACCACTCTATATTCCCAGTCATGTTCTTAGTGAAGGAGTCTGCTTCGTAGTAATTTAACTCTTACAGTTTTCCGTTTGTGTTAACTTGGGGTATCTTTTTTTTCCTTTTTTTTTAAATTATATATTTTCTTTATTTACATTTCTAACGATATCTCCTTTCCCAGTTTCCCCTGCAAAACAAAAACAAAAACAAAACAAAACAGAACAAAACAAAAAACCCTGCTCTTTCCTCGCTCCCCTGCTCACCAACCCACCCTCTCCCACTTCCTGGCCCTGGCATTCTCCTTCCATTGACGACCGACTAGGCCATCCTCTGCTACATATGCAGCTGGAGCCATGAGTCCACGTGTACACTTTGGTTGGTGGTTTAGTCCCTGGGAGCTCTGAGGGTACTAGTTAGTTCATACTGTTGTTCATCCTAAGGGACTGCAAACCTTTCAGCCCCTTGGGTCCTTTCTCTATCTCCTTCACTGGGGACCCCGTGCTCAGTCCAATGGATGGCTGTGAGCCTCTACTTCTGTATTAGTTGGGCACTGTCAGAGCCTCTCAGGAGACAGCTATATCAGGCTCCTGTCAGTTAGCACTTGCTGGAATCCACAATAGTGTCTTGGTTTGATGATTGAATATGGGAAGGATTCCCAGGTGGAGCAGTCTCTGGATTGCCCTTCCTTCAGTCTCTGCTCCATAGTTTGTCTTTGCAACTCCTTCCAAATCTATCATCAATACCTTTACCATTTTTGTTTTTGTTATGCTGGCACTCCAGAGTTGAACCCAGAGCTTCACATATGGAAAGTAGACTCCACAACCTGGGGTACATTCCTAATTCAAGACTCATGTTCCACTCATCTGTATTTTTTTTAATGGTTTGAGTAGGTTCTGTATGGATGACATAGTGGGATTAATTTTCACAATATTTAAAACAGTCCTCTATTCATCACTGTTTATTCTTCTTCTGTTTCCTTGCTTCTCTTGTTTAGAGAACCTTGTGTAAGGACAGCACTTTATCACTTCTTTGTGCAGTGCTCTATATTCTGAAATGTATATCTGAAACTGATCAAAAAATTCCATCATCTAACACCATACCACTTTACATCTTGTTGGAAAGTGGTTCTAATGCTTTGTCTTAACTCAGCTTCCAAAATCCATGCTTCCAAACCTGAGGGTCCATGCCCACAGTTGGCTTTAATTGGTAATAAAGAATTGCCATATGACCAGTGGCTGGATAGGGAGACGAGGTGAGACTTTTAGATTGCAAGAGCAAGGAATGAGAGAGAGAGAGAGAGAGAGAGAGAGAGAGAGAGAGAGAGAGAGAGAGAGAGAGAGAGAGAGAGAATTGGCATGACTGGGAAGGAAAGGGATCAGATTTGATTTGAGAGCTGCAGGAGAAAAATCATCCAACAATGTAGGTGCAAAGGGAAAATAGCCCTATGAGGGCAGGCTGCCTAGAAGATAACAGGGTAGCAAAGATAAAATACAGATTTAGAAGGTGTTAAGCCGGGAATACTGGAAGGGGATGTGTGCTAGCTGCAGGAAGATTTAGAAGTGTTCAGTCATTGAACTAGTCAAGGCATATCAAAATTAGCTGGTGTATGTGTGTCTTTCATTGCGAATCCAGAGCTCTTGGATAGGTTCAGCACACACAATCTGCCAAGAGCCAGAGCAACTAACTAATTCCCCATTACAATGTCTAGCAGGGGAAGCTTTCAATAGGATATTGTCAATTCCTGGGGCCCCATCCTAGTGACATGGATGCCTTCTTACCACTTTTCCATACGCTATTCATCTTATTGTTATCACTGTTACTTATACAAAGACTTGTATATTATTATGTATTTATTGTTTAGGTAGACATTTCCTATATTACCCTAGCTAGTCCAGAAGTTGTGATACAGACCAGGCTGGCCTTATATTCACAGAGATTTGCTTTTTTTTTTTTTTTTTAATTATTTTTTTCTTTTGTTTTTGTCTCCGAAGTGCTGAGATTAAAGGCATTTTAACGTGCCAATTTATCTTCATTCTGCAATTCCTTGAGAGCAATTAACTAAGAAAAGAAATTTTCTGGGTCTATTCATTGGTTTCCTTTTTAATTTTTGTTTGTTTTAATTTTTAAATTAGCACATACGGTGTGAGATGACACCATGATATTTCTGACAAAGCATGCTCTGTTGGCTCTCCTTCCCCATCTCTGGAAGCCACACCATCCTTTTTCTCCCTTTGCAGACCCTCAGCAAATCTCTGCCTCCTTCATGCCCTGTAGAGCCTTTGCCCACTCTCCCATCTTATTACTCTCCCTGGTCTCTGGGCTTCTGTTTTTCTTTCAGTTTGCAAGGATGCATTGCTGCTTCCCACTCTGCTCAGCCCTTTCCTTCTTCACACAGTATTCTTATGAATCAGTCAAAAGCATTCTTTCTTTCCATTATAGACAGTTTTGTTTCTAAGATTTCCTTTTTCTTTGTTTTTACTTTCCTTTTCTTTGAGTATGTTTCCCTTCTATTCTCACAAATTATCTATGCTTCTCATGATCCCTGATCATATTTATCTTATTGAAATTCCTGGTCTGATGAATCCAACATCTGTGTCTCATCTGAATCTGAGTCCAATACTTTTTTTTTTTTTTTTTTTTTTTTTTTTGCTGTTCTCATGAATGCAAGCCATTTTGTATTAGGTAATGAAAATGGAGGAAGAATTGCCTTGAATAAAGACTTAACGTTAGGACAGGCATAGTATCGTGCTGTTTGCCATTTCCAAATTCCTTTCTTGGTCTTTCATTTATTTTGCTGGTTGGCTCTAGTAATATTCCTAAATACTACTTTCATTACAGACTCTAAGTTTTGCAATAATTTCAGTCATAGTCCATTACTGTTCTTCAGGAGCTTTATGGTATGTTGTGTTCACTTGTGGGTAGAAGGGAGAGATCCATCACTTTAGGCCCAAATCTCCATCCTCGGGTGACCTGGCAATGATGGGCAGAGTTGGTCCCATGTGTACCCACTGTTATGCCCTCTTAATACATCAAAGATGTAAATAGGAGTTCTGCTTATGTTATATCCCAGATAATACAGAGGACAAAATATTTCACTCTGATTTATGTTACATTTTTAAGAAGAAAATGAAAGGCACATACAGTTTGGGAAAAAAATGTAATGCAATAAAATCATCATAATAGCCCAAAGTAAACACTTCAGCATTTATAAAATATTCGAGTTCCTTTTCTTAGCTCCTTCTTGCTGTTAAAAGTGTTTGGTGTGGAGAGTTAGTGCTACAGGAGGCCTTCATCACATGTAGCTGTTAATCTCTCTAATAATTTCAGTACATTTTTACTCACTGTCCAGTGTCACTGCAAAACTATCTTCTTCTCCTCAAACTATGACTTCTCTTTAGAAGTAAATAACATGGACTCTGAAAAAGTAAATAACATAGGCTCTGAAAAAAACCAAACCATGGACTCTGTAATGAAGTCCACTTACCTATATTGTATGCAGAACAAATAACCATATCAAACTGAGTTAAGAATTTTGCTTAATGTCTGTTTCTTTAGATACAGCACATTCCTGTGATGGGGAATTTCCTTTGATTTGTGTTACAGTTCTTATTGCTAGGTGGTAGTACATGTTAGCAATAATAATTTTCTTAGAAGTTCTGGAGGAGGAAACATCTGACTTCCTCTGTTTATAGCTGAGTTTCCTATGCCCTACATTAGAAGGCCTCGGGCTTCGGAGGTCTTTTCCTTCTCAGAAGAAAAATTTTATATCTGCCAACTTAGATAAATCAAAAGAATTAGCAAGGATGCAGAAGCAAATGGAAAAGACATTTGCTCCCTTAAATCTTCTGCTCCAAAGCAGAGATCATTTGCCTCGGGGTACCTTAGATTTCAGCCTTGAAGGGCAATGGCCCACATCTAACACGTTTGCTGTGAGTGTTCCATGTGAGATTCAGAAATGGATGATATTACTGAAATGGAACATGAAAGGAGAATGTTGAGTGAATGTCACAAATAAAGTCATGATAAAATTTGTAAGAAACGCATATTTACAAACCTAGAATACTTGTGTGTCATCTCCACACTATGGAAACAGAGCAATGTTGACTTCCATAATAAAAATAAGCTTTGTTACATCCAAGATTCAAACTGACTGTTTTTTTAAGAAAGGAATTACCTTGTTTACAAGTCTTACTTCCACTATCATAAAAGGAATATGAGGTTCATGTATAAATGGCATATGAGGTTCATGTATGAATGGCTGATTACTAGTCTGGGGCAGAGAACAAAGATGACCACAAGAAATCAGATTTGGAGGGGGGTCCACAGCTGAGGAAAAATATCACAAGCTTAAAGTTTCCCTGAGTCGTAGTGAGTTCAATCTCACTCTAGGTAATATAGTGTCTCAAAATTAAAACAAAAGAAAACAAAAAGCACACACACACACACATGAAAAGGACTGGTGATATAAATTTCCTAATATGAATAAGACTTTGGTTCAATCCCCAGCACTGCTGAAAAACAGTGACCACAATAAATAAACAAGTAAAGCTAACAGTGGACCATGTTAATATGTCTAACAATAATAAACAACACAGAAATCATGTATAGAAGTGTCAAAGGGGGCTGGAGAGATGGCTCAGAGGTTAAGAGCACCAACTGCTCTTCCAGAGGTCCTGAGTTCAAATCCCAGCAACCATATGGTGGCTCACAACCATCTATAATGAGATCTGACCCTGAAGCCCTCTCTGGTGTGTCTGAAGACAGCTACAGTGTACTTACATATAATAATAAATAAATTTTTAAAAAGTGTCAAGAGAACTACTTTTTTAAAACTTTCAGGAGGCTAGAGACATGGCTCAGCAGTTAAGAACATTTGTTTCTCTTCTGGAAGACATGAGTTGTTTTGTTTTTTTTTTTTTTTTTTTTTAATTAGGTATTTTCTTCATTCACATGTACACTTTTCCTCTCCCGTTTTCCCCTCCAAAACAAACAAACAAACAAACAAACAAAAACAAGAACAAACCCCTTCTGCCTCCCCCCTCCCAATGCCTGTCCCCCACCCTCTCCCATGTAAGGATGTTCATAACCTCCTGAAACTCCAGCCCAGGGGATTGGCAACCCCCTTCAGGCTCCTCAAGTACCTGCACACATTGTGAGATACACAAAGACACATAAATGCATGAGCACATGTGCACACACACACACACACACACACACACAAATACAGTGTATATTTTGTTTAAGCAATCAGTTTTTCAAAAATGAAAACTAAAAGTGGCAAAATATAATATTGGATTATAATCTAAACCTGAAAATAAATATCCATGAGTTCATATTGACCAAACTAATTAGGTAAACAATCAAGTGGTTTAATGTAGATAAATATCCATACAGAAGAATCTTAAATAATCAGTGTAGATGTTTCACATCAAGAGATGTAGGGTCTCTCAAGAATACATTGTGGAACAATGAACCATGAACTAATATCTTCTCAGGATTAAGAAGGTGAGCAGGTTTGGAAAAAGCCATTTAGAGACAAGATGACCCAGAATAGGGATGAGAGAAAATGGGATATGATGTATGGATGTCATTCTTCAACACTAAAAAGACTTTAGTCAAAGATATTGTAATAAAGTGTGAGCTATGGTTAGTAGGAAAAGAAATTGTTCTTAGTAGTGTAAATGACTTCTTTTCAAATAAGATGTTAAATATGGGCACACAGGAAAGAGAAACAACAAAAGTCAGAAAAATCTTCTATGGGTGTATATATAAATTAAGGCTACCCTAAAATTTTAAAATGCTTATTATATCATTTATCATAGGTTTCCAATTAGGGTAAAGAATTAACTGGATGAGAATTAAGACCATATGTTTACCTTAGTTATCTTTCTGTTGCTATGACAAAAATATTAAGACCAAGGCAACTAATTAAAGGAAGCATTTAATCTGTGGTTCAGGCTTCTATAGGTTAGAGATCATCTCCATCATGGAAGATTGCATTGCAGTAGTCAGGCAAGCATTGCATTGGAGCAGTGCCTGAGAGCTTGCATTAGATACAAAAGCAAAAGGTAGAGAAAAACTAACTGAAGATGTTCAAGGTTTTTGGAAATTCAAAGTTCTCTCCCACAATACACATGCAAAGCCACACTTCCTAATCCTTACCAAGAAGTTCCACCAACTAAGAACCAAGCACCCAAACATGTAGACCTATGGGGATATACCACAATGACAATTAAGCATAGTCCCTCCCTTTTTATGTTCCCACCCCAGTGAGAACTAAAGATCATTTACTCATTTGCTCATTTGCTTTAAAAATACAGAAATCCCTGGAGATCTTGGTAGTCCCTCTGTCCTGATCACAACCACTAACTTCCAAAGTCTTCTTAGAAGGGACTGCACCCTGAAAGAAGGCGAGAAGTGTGGGAGCCCAGGCTCCACCCTTGGTAGATCCTCTGAGGAGAGGAAATCTGTGACTTCTAATCTGTCACTGTATACCCCTAGTACAGAGTGTGCCATAGTCCTATTCCCACACAACAAATGTATTTTGAGCACATATTTTATGTCTTCACTGCTAGTCATATAGAAGGACAGTGCTAGGCAAAACAGTTTACTTTTCCTGTCCCTGATCACAGTGAGAGGAGTAATAGCTAAATGTATGATGATTACACAAGTTGACATTGATTAAAGATCAATGAAAAGACAAGCTTTGGCACATTTATGTGAGAGATGGTCTAGATTAGGTTAGTCTGAGAGGACTCATCTTAATGTGGATGATATCATTCTATGCTTAAGGTCCTCGACTGAATAAAGAGTTGACAGACAGCAAGAGCTTAGTACAACATGCGCTCCTCTGTTTCTTGATTAGCAAAGTCAGATGTCATTTGATCAGGGAGGGATCTTTTGCTTCTGCTGCAATGCCTTCACCCCTATGCTGGACTGTATCCCTCAAACAGCACTTTAGAATGAATCCTTCTTCCCTTAAATTGCTTCTTGCCAAGTATTTTGTCACAACCGTGGGAAAAAATAATGAATACAATGATTTAAAAAAAAATCAAGTTTTGGGGAAAGAAAACACAGAGAAGCCTGAGGGTTTTATTCATGTCAAATTTAGTTTCTGCATGTTGGGGGCAGTGATGACATCAAATGATGTGCCAACGTCAGTGAAGTTGAAGCTAAGTTTGATGATGTGCTGAGGATAAGGGACGGTTTCTGGAAAAAGGAAACTACACTTGTACAGCCCTGAGCAGAGAGGACAGATTGTACTTAGACTTAGTGTCTAAAAGTGGATAAACGTGGATGAAACTGAGAAGCAAAAGGCCTTGCAAAGGAACTGACCATCCCTGTAGATGTTGTTTTGCTTTAAAAATACAGAAACCCCTGGAGGTCTTGGAAGTCCCTCTGTCCTGATCACAGCCACCAACCTCCAAACTCTCCTAAGAAGGGACTGTATCCTGAAAGAAGGAGAGAAGAAGTGTGGGAGCCCAGGCTCCACCCTTGGCAGATCCTCTGAGGAGAGGAAAGCTGTGACATCTAATCTGTCATTGTACACGCCGAGTACAGAATGTGCCATAGTCCTGTTCCCACACAGTCTCCTCTTCTAAGGACATATGAGAATATGAGGCTGTGCAGAACTGACAGAGCCCTAGTGATCCTGGCCTGCGTGTAATTTCTCTCTCAAGTTCAAGAAAACATTTGAAATATATACAAGAGTAACACTGGTGTGCAGTGACCCATAACCTTGAGTCTATTCTGTTTTCAAGGAAATCTTGCATAAACTTCAGTGCTTTCTGTGTATCATGATATTTTGAACAAATTTTACAACTCAACTTCAACAAAATGGAATGAAGAACTTCCTTTTTATTTGATACACTCACTTTTAATGAGAGGGATTCAGGGCATAGTGAATCTATGATGAATGATTAAAGACATGTTTTCAGAATAGTTGACATAAAAGTGACAATTTTTATCACAATATTATCAATCAAATAATTAAAATCAGAATTTCCAAACATAGTCATTCATGTTGTATACAACACAGGCTCAGTAGTATTAGTCACACAGACTGTTTACTTGTTGTGTGGTTTAATTTCATAATCACTTATATCTCATCAGTTTTATGATTCCCTGGTGACATCTTAATAACATGTTCTAGAATGCCCTGGGAAGACATCAAGTCTTAGGTTTCTAGTTCTATCGGAAGAACACACATTTTCCACAACCAAAATATCTGGGTGATGAGAATCAGATATGATGTACTCTCTGGTACTTGCCAACATGACACAACATGACACAACGTTGACATGCATCACTTTAATTATTGTGTGAGAAGTGTGGTTATTCAGAGAACCAGCCCCAGCACGCTAAGGCTTCCTTAGGGCAGAATCATTTCTAGATTAGAATCTGATAAGTTCTCCCCCTCAGTTGCTAAAATGTGGCCAATTTGCTTTACCCATTTTGCCAACGGAAAAATTAAATAGATGAGCAAATATTAAGATTATAGTGAATAGTTTTATTATCAGTGATTACTATGTGTGTTGAGAGCCACTGAGAATTTCCACACTGTCTACAAAGAAGCATATGAAATGCTGCTTTATGTGGAAAGCTCAATTGAAACCAGTGTTCTTGGATGGTTGTGTACAAGAGCTTCAATTTTGAGATCTCATATCATAGTATCATAAGCCATGAGATATTATCATACTTTCCACTGTACTTAAAAATTATTCTAGCTAAAAACCATGCCATCTGCTCAGCTCTGTACCATGCAACAAAGTCACAGGGACCCCAGCCAGAAGTGCTCTCTGAACAATGTCACCAGACAGGCTTGTCTTAAACAACAAGCCTTTACTGTAAGCAAAGATGACTGAAGCGAATCTACTGAAGGCTTCACGTGAAAGAGTACAGTCGCAAACTCTGGCCCAACAGATAGAGAATGGAAGAGAAGAAGCTGCTTACTGACATCTAGTTTCCCATGGAAAATATTTTACTCCATTAAGACATATTCTTCAAGGCTGGGAATGATACCTCATATAGTCTTTGCCCACCTCAGAACCTCTTTCTCTGTAATCTTGTGACTCTACAGATTAGTGAAGATATATTTCAAAGAGTCTAAAAGGATATAAAAAAAAAGAGGAAAATGCCTTTCACTCATAGCCAAAGGATGTGTTCCAGAAGAGTAATAATTGCTTTCAAAGTTAGGATATTATAAATGTCAAATTTGTTATGGAATCACAAACCACAGTGAAGATATTAGCAGAAATATTAAACAAACAGGTTTTAGTCATCAAGTGATGAAGCAGTTGCTTTGAGATTTAAACCAGCCTGCTCTCACCTCTCCACATTAATGGTGGAAGGAAAAAATAACCTCCATGTTAACTGAACAAGGAACACTTAGCATTTAAGTGTTGACAAGTGTTACGTCTCCTTGGAATGTCAGTGACAGGTGACTACCAGAACCTTGGCCATGATTTACTACTCTGTAAGAAGTGTCAGTACATATGGAGAAAGAAGCAGTTGCCTGAATGCTTTAGTATTTGGGTTATAAACTAATTTATAAAGACTGTTTTATATCCAAAGATACAGTCTCCACTCAAAGTATATCTACAATACATAAAGGGGAGTAAAATGCATGTGACTTTTGATATTTGTCACCTATACAAGGTTTAGGGCCCAGGAAGGAAAATAAGTTTGCCTTTCTAGAAACAGAGTGATCAACTGAAAGTAGTTTCTTGAGATATTTTGTTCAGAAAGATGGTAAGGACATGTTGATGATATGTTTATGAAAATGTTTGACAGGTTGTGGAGATTTGGGGTGGAAGTAGCCAACAATGGCTCACATCAGTCAGCTTTGCAACACTGTAGCACATGCTATTGATGACCAACTTATAAAGAAGAAATGTTTCCATAGGCTCACGGTTTTGATGTTTTAGGGCCTATTGAAGATGAAAACACTGAGTGGAAGAAGCCGTTCACTTCCACATAGCTATCATGTTGAGAGGAGAGAGACCGAGAAAGTGAGAGACAGAGAGAGGGGAGAGAGGGAAAGGGAAAAGGGGGAGAGGGAGAGGAGGGAGAGGGAGAGAGACCATTTTCAAGGTCCCATTATTATCTTCAAGGACTCTATAGTGGGTTATTTCCTCTCTGTAAACCCATCTTCTTCATCTTCCACCACCTCCGAATGGTCACAGTGGCTGGGAACCAAGCCTTCAAGTGGCCCTTGAGGACACTTACAAAACCATAGCATGCTCATCTACATAATAGTATTCCCATGTCTAGCAGCAGAAATTAGCTGAAAGGGCAAAATGGACTCAATTATTTATATAAACCTACGTATCTATTAAAGGTCTTAATTCTTCAGGTTTTATCACCAGAACCTGAAGAATATCAAATAAGCATGTAAGAAAACCTTTTTTCTTTCTTTCAGTCATCATTAGTATGTAGTGTTCTCATATTTTTAACACACTTTCAGATTCATGGAAATAAAATGAAGGACTGATATAATTAACAGAAATTAAGAGTTCTCTGCACACACACACACCCACACACATGCACACATTCACACACACACACACACACACACACACGCACATATTCACACACACACATGCACACATACACATACACACTCATACACACACACACACACCCAGAATTTCTTACAAACTCCTTGGAGTATGGGTATGAACATGTTCCTCACCTGAGGTTTCTGAGAGCTCAAATGTACAATGAAAATGATACTGACTTTTAGCTGGACAGTTACCGATGTTTAGAAAGGAGGCATTATCTGTGGGTTGGGAGTCTACGTTATAGGAAGCACATTCCTTGGCTTTGCCTACAAGCACAGATACTCCTACTGGTGGCCCTAGACAAGTCTTCTGGGACTCACTTTTAATAAAAATATGAGAAAGTTGTCAACTGAAATATCTTCAGAAGAACTTGCTGAAACTTTGGTGCTGTAAGCAATCTCCTCATGTGTTCATAACACCAAGCAAATATGCCTGAGTCGATGGAAAACCCAGTGCCTTGCTGAACACCAGGAGGGAGGTCAGCAAAGACCAACTTAAACACAACTCTCAGATCATAACCAATAAGCAGGGTGAAAAACACTAGTCCTTCTCAGAATGGCTTTCACACAGCCCCGATTTCCATAGGCTTCTCCTTTAAAAAAAAAAAGACTCAACCCTTGGCTAAGAGCTGGTCTTCAAAGGGAGAATGAGTCAAGTCAGAA
The DNA here is from genome assembly GCA_019843815.1 of Montemys delectorum. Taxonomy (NCBI): domain Eukaryota; kingdom Metazoa; phylum Chordata; class Mammalia; order Rodentia; family Muridae; genus Montemys; species Montemys delectorum. Next base: position 49,433 of record JADRCD010236118.1, read on the forward strand.
ATGCCAAATTTATTTTGTGAGAATTGGAAAGAAAGTTTGTATTCTCTCCCTATTCTATGAGATCTCAAAATAGTTTTAGGAATTACTCTGCTACACAGAGTATTGTAATACTAACATAGTTTTAAATCTCTTAACAACTCCCAACAGCTCTTGTCTAGGATCTACAGCTTTGGTGTGAACTTCCTGAGTAGAGAATAAAGTCATTGCTTCTCTGCTTTGTACATGAACTAATAAACATGTTAACTGGGCATTTTCCAAGATCCATGATTGCCATGGGTCAAACTGAGAACCAAGCCCAAGTATCTGAGTCACTTCTTAATAGCTTTCTTGGGCACTTTATATTGAGTACTGGGGAAAGTCTCTTTAGTCATCTTCAGAAACAAATGTCTGCCTCCTAAGAATGATATTTGTAGGTACATGTGGCTTTTTAAATTTTTACAAGTAAATAAAAATATCACAAACCAAAGTTAGCTAAACCAAAGTGTATACAAGTCAGTGAACATCCATACACTTAGAATAGGCTTTTGGAATAGAAACTGTGGAGCTTGACATTACATTTGTTATTTGAGTATAAATTATGTTTTTGCACTTATCCACCACTGAAGCCAAGTATCCATGACAGAAACTAGGAAAACAATTGACTTTATATCCTTTCTCATAATGTGTGTCTATTACCTGACTCAGTACTTCCTCATCCCTTGATATTTATCTTTTCTTGTTATTTTATTCATACCCAACTGTACTTACACATATAAAACTATTCTTAATAATGGCTACAGATTGTCTTTCCATGGAAAAAAGTTTGGGTGCTATGATGCATAGCCTTTCTATCCTTCCTTCCTTTGTGTCACATCTGGGAAGACAGCAACATCTTGGTTCATTTGTATTGCTATAACAAAAACTTTTACTCTTAGGAACCTTATAACAAAAGAGGTTTATTTAGTACACAGTTTTCTTTTTGGAAAACATAAAAGTTGAACTGTTTGACCCATGGGAGCGGCTTCCTAGCTCTCATAAAACAGCTTAGAATGCTCAGTTCCAGTCTTTAGCTGTACTGAGGAGTGTTATTGGTCTGATCCTAGCCCTTTTATTTTCAGTTTATGGTGTCTCTCTTTTTTCTATAAACATCACTTCCAATGTCTCTTCCTACCCATTGTGCGATATACCCTGTGCTTTGGACTAGATCAGGCCATTTGAATTGTCTCATGATAATGTACATAGAAGTTGCCTATGTTAATTCTAATGATAGCTCAAAAAGTGGGTGCTTTTATATATATAATCACCATCTTCATTCTGCAATTACATATAAAAAGTATGATGTGAAACTCTGTCCTGGATGGAAGATGTGAGGCAGAGAGGCTAGTGACTGACGCACATTGGACGTTTATGCCACATCAAACCAACAGTTGGAGGTCTCTGAGACTTAGAGATCTTTTCTGTTATTTCAATACATTTCATCTTAATTTTTTCTCTCTTATCCTGGAAAACTTTCTCTATTTTGAACAGCTAGTACTGTCTCTCTGGTTCCTACTCGTGTCTCTTCCTGGATGATCTTAGATGGTTTATTCTTCTACTCTTCTTTCTCATGAACATGAATATCACCATGTAATTGTGTCACAGTAATCAAGGAAAAATAGACATGAAAGGGAAGCAACCAAGAATGAGTCACTAATCTTGGCATCAAGTGCTGTGGAGCCTCCAGATCCTGTGAGCGGTAATTATGCTAGGACATTTCCTTTGTAATGGTGACAGATGGAACACTGAAGGAAATCCTACTACTGCTCCGCTGCATGCAATGATCCCACTTTCTGTCATCACGCCACCAACGTGTACAGATTTCCATGAGGTCCCCGTCGTAAACCGCAGCCAAGATTACTACTTTGCTCTACGTGTGTCCCAGTTATATTCCATTTCCTGGCAGGTGTACTTGACTGCATTGGTTACAGAGGACGGTTTCCTTTAGGATCTCAGCTGAGTGCCAGGAAGCAGATCATGCGCTCCCGGGCAGATTTAACAGTCATCCTTACTCTGATGTATTTATTTGCATTCTTGTATGTTTTATTTTTTTTGTGTGTGTGTTTTTATGGTGCCAGGAATCAAACCTAAGACACTAGGGAGGGTGAGTAAATGATCTACCACTGAGCTACACTCCAGCTCTATAATGTGTACTTTAAAAAATGCTTAAAATAAAATTTTGGTCTACTGTTATGGTAATCTTATTTCTAAATTAAAATCCCACGATGCTTTTCGATTCATGGATTGTGATGTACTACTCATTTGGTCTTCCAGGTTTTTCACTTACAATCTATAGCTGCTTCTTGCTATTACATTTACAGAAAAAGATTTATTTGCATATTTTCAACCATGTTTTCTCCCTTCTCTTCAGTTTGCTATACCGTACATTAATGAATACACATGAGCTTACTTACATATACACAGGAACATGTATAAACACTCCAGGACACCTTCATGCTCCTGCAGGAGAAAAATATTAAAGTAAATTTTCTAGAGTCTCTTTGGCTATTCATATTGTATATATTTTTATTTTCTGTATATTGTTATGTTTTGATACCATACCTTTCTGGCTGGATGACATGGGTCTGACCTGTTCTAAGGGCCTAGTAAGAGAGGGTTAATTGTCTCTAAGGGATGTCTACTTAGCCAGAACCCACTGAAGTCATTCAGGTCAGCCTCAGTTGCTATCCCTTGCTTTACACGGAAATGTCTTAGTCTAATGCTTTTCCTGGCTCTTGTCACTTCATCTTTCTTCTTCCCTCCCTCCGCCTTTCTTTCTCGTTTCTTCTCTGTACTCCCCTTCATTAATTTCACCTTCCTGTTTTTCTTTCATTCTCCTCTCTGCCTCTTCCTTTCTTTCTTTCTGTATTAAAGAACCTATTTCTTAAATTCTTTCCAACCATCTTTGCTGGGGACAGCATACAATGACAGGGACTGACTGCTGTAAGCCTGGATGGAGACATCTCAGTAGCCTGTGGCAGTTCTTTGTAAAAAAAAAAAAGTTTTTCCCATTTCTCCTAACTTTATCCCTGGACGACAGCTGTATAGATTTCATTTGTGTGTGACTGCTTTTCGTTGGCCTTGGTGTGCATAATTATTCTGCTATATCTGACTTTCTTACTTCTTTCTCATTCTGCTCTAGTGAATTCTAGAAACTAGATGAAACTAGATGTTCCTTGATGTAATGATTCTTAAACAATTAAAAACTGAGGCGTGGGGCACAGCACAGCACAGTTCTAATGGCCCAGGTGCATGCTGTGTATTCTCATCTTGGAAACAATGCAACAACTACACAATGGTAGTGCCAGATTAATGGTTGACTTGCAAAGAAAGCTTGAAGAAATTATTAGAAAATGAAATAGAGCCAACATTGGGACCCCAAGAAAGGAAAAAAACTATTGGAATTATGAAATAAGTTTTGCATAACATTTGAGTGTGGTTCCTGGATAATCAAGTATAGAGTATGTAAAATTTTATACTTAGTAAAACTAAGTCAAAACACTGGGATTCTTAGGAGAGTCATTGTGTACAGAAGAAGAAAGCTAGTGGAACTACAGAGTTAAGAGTTAACTTGATTCCTTCTGGCCACTGCCTAGCAATTTTGCCCATGTCATTTATCATTAGAGCTTCACAAGAAAATTCAAGTAGCTGGCCTTGGAGATGTGAGCTCTGAAGTATAATAAGTCAAAAGTTAAAGTTTAAATAATGATAAGTTTGCAATTATTATTACCTTGGCTATAGGCATGGAAATAGGGAATCTTGAAACTTTGGGGATTAATTACAATTCTTGATTCTTTGTGGGACATGGTTATTCATTTGAATTTGATTTGGCAATGAGTATACAATGTCTTTTTTTAAACCTGTTTTTAGAGTATCAATAAAAGACTGGGGCAAGAGGAAGGCAAGAGAGTGAGTAGTGAGCACGTGAAGAGCAAGTGAGAGAGTGAGTGGAGAACATGAGAAGAGTGAGTGAAGAGAGAATGTGAGGTGTATATGGAGAGTATGTGTGTGAGTGAAAGGAGAGTGCATGTGGTTGGTGTGTGTGAGATGTGTGTGAGAGTGAAAGGGAAGCACATAGAGGTGTGTAGGAATATGGGAGTTCGAGAAAAGAAAAGGGCACAGGAGAAAAGCCGAGTGTGCAGAAGAATGCAGAGTGTGTGCAGCCTTAGGCTGCAAGTGAGAGAGAAAGAGAGCAGAGATTGAGAGAGAAGAGAGAGAAACTTCAAGCCTTGAAAAATTGCCTGTCAGCTTGTACTCAAAAAGTAGTCTGTGTATATTTATTATGCTCCTTCCAGATATCTTTGCTTCCAGTTGAGAACTCTAATCCTATGTCGAGGATCCCGACACTCCTTGGTCTGACTATTGTGGGCACTGAAATTGTAATCTATGACAAACCCTAAGGGAGTGCCCCAGGCATGCTGCAGTTGGGTAACTAATCAAATATAGTAATCTATTAGATCAAAAACTTGAGCAAGATGTAAAAAAGCAGTTAACTGATTATTAAAATTGATTTCATGTTTTCAGCTTAGTGGAAAGACAACTGGGTGTGGGCTCTGGTTGATAGCAGCTGGGATTTTTTTTCCCAAAATAGCCATAGTTTTATAGTTAAACATACTGAGTTTGGTGATTACACCCCAACCACCTACAATAGCAAACTACCCGCAAAGTATACCTGTGCAATAGTGGCATAAATGTGATAGGAGTAACCAATAACTTTTTAAAATTGGCTTTAATGCCCACACAGTCAGATGAATCACATACCAACACCGCTAAAGTGGCCAAGAATCTGAAACTAGATTAGTCATAGGCCTAGGGGAAAACTCACTACTATTACTCTGCAAAAGAAACACCGCAATAAAATGGCCCCAGATGATGAACTGCTGTGCTCATAGAGCAGAGTATGGCTCAAATCTCAGCGAGAAGCTTCTTTTTGTAGCATATGGTGATTAACTAGGAGGTTCACAATGGAAAATGTGCAGAGAGTGAGAATCATTGAAACATTCAGTCCTAAATGGGACGTCTTTAAAAAGCCCTACCTTCAAGGCCCGGAAATACAAAAGGAGGAAGAGACAAAAAAGACTATGAGACCCAAAAGTAGTGATGCCATCAAAAATCAGTTTCATCTCAACACAACAGAAGTGATGCATATGAGAACTCAGAGACTATAACAGCATACACGATGTCTGCACGAGTTCAAACAAGACAAATCTCTAGTATAGAGAAGGAGAAGTGAATGAAATCCTCATCCCTAACTGAGAAGCTATTTGCAACTGATACATATTGGGAAAGGGAAAATAAGTTTTCTCCAATGGAGTAAAACAAAGTTTATCAAGCATATTCTAAGGCAGAGCCCATGCCCAGGAGGAGTTGGTCAACACAAAACAGACTCCGTGGGGTTTTTATATGTGATTCTTGTTTGCTTTATTATGTTTTGTTTTGGCTTCACATGCTATTTTTTTTTTTTTTTTTGGTTTTTCAAGACAGGGTTTCTCTCTGTGTGTAGCCCCGGCTGTCCTGGAACTCGCTCTGTAGACCAGGCTGGTCTCAAACTTAGAAATCTGCCTGCCTCTGCCTCCCAAGCACCAGGATTTAAAGGCGTGCACCACCACTGCCTGGCTTCACATGCTATTTATTATTATTTTATTTTTATTTGTTTTTCTGCTTTGGTTTTAGTGTTATGTCATTGGTTTTGTTTTGTTTCTTGGAGACAAAGGAAAAATAATAAAGTTGGGTAGATAGGGAGGTGGAAAGTACCTAAGAAGGTGTTGGAGTAAAGGAAGAAATATAAGAAAAATATATTATATAAAACTTTCAATTAAATTTTTGATAACTGGCTGAGTTTGAGATAACAGAAACTCATTAATGCGGAAACAACCAAGACAGTGAAGCTAAAGCAATAAAAACAAAAAGGAATAAACAGGACTAGGTAATGATGTGTACCATGAAGAGGCATTCCCTTGGTGGGATTGCAAACTGGTACAACCACTCTGGAAATCAGTGTGGCGGTTCCTCCGGAGACTGGACATAGTTCTACCAGAGGACCCAGCCATACCACTCCTGGGCATATACCCACAAGATGCTCCATCATGTAATAAGGACACATGCTCCACCATGTTCATAGCAGCCTTATTTATAATAGCCAGAAACTGGAAACAACCCAGATGTCCCTCAACAGAGGAATGGATACAGAAAGTGTGGTACATCTACACAATGGAGTACTACTCAGCTATTAAAAACAATGAATTTATGAAATTCTTAGGGAAATGGATGGATCTGGAGAGTATCATCCTGAGTGAGGTAACCCAATCACAAAAGATCACACATGGTATGCATTCTCTGATAAGTGGTTATTAGCCCAGAAGTTTGGAATACAGGAAGAACGACCCACAAACCACAAGAAACTTAAGAAGGAAGACCAAAAGGTGGACATTTCATTCCTTCTTAAAAAAGGGGAATCAAACACCCACAGAAGGAGTGGCAGAGATTAACTATGGAGCAGAGACTGAAGGAAGGACAAGCATATAGCTATCTCCTGAGAGGCTCTGACAATACCTGACTAATACAGATGTAGAGGCTCACAGCCATTCATTGAACTGAGTACACAGTCCCCAGTGAAGGAGTTAGAGAAAGGTTCTATAGAGCTGAAGGGTTTGCAGCCCCTTAGGAAGAACAACAATTACTAACTAGTACCCTCAGAGCTCCCAGGGACCCAACCACCAATCAAGGATTATACATGGTGGGACTGAATGTTCTGGCAGCATGTGTATAGTAGAGGATTGCAAATTCGATCATCAATAGGAGGGAAGGACCTCGGCCTTGTGAAGGTCTTGTGTCCCAGATTAGGGGAATGCCAGGGCCCATAAGTGGGAGAGGGTGGGGTGGCAGGCATGGGGAGGGGGGAGGCAAAAGGGGTTTGTTCTTGTTGCTTTTGTTTGTTTGTTTGTCTTTTGGAGGGGAACCTGGGAAAGGGAAAATTTACATGTAAATAAAGAAAATATCTAATAAAAAAAAGGAAAAAAAAAAGAAGAGGCATTCCCTAACCACATGGTTTAACAGTGAAGAAAATATGCAGATAGGCAAGTGTTCCTGCATTTGTGATCACAGTTAGCAATGGAAGCAAAGAAGGGCAACCAGAGGCTATGGGATCATATTTTGTGGATTAAATATGAAGTATCCCTAATAGGCCCATGTCATTGAACTGTGGTAAGTTTCCTGAAGAAATGTGTCATTGAGTATGGGCCTTGAGCCTGTATAGCCCATTCTACTTTCTGTTCCCTCAACCCCTTCCTTTCAGGCTCTTAAGGGTCATGCATATGACCAATCAGCTTCCTATCTCTGGCCGTGTTTCTCTCTGCCATGATGGATCATATCCCTCTGGAACTGTATGGCCAATTAAACCCTTTTTCTCTTACACTGACAAATTTAGACGACTTCCCCAAGTGCAGATCACAAGTCCCGCTCACTCAGTTGGTATTGTGTTCCTGATAGTGGAGAGGGAAGCGCCTCTTGCATGGGGTGCTGTAAAAGATGAAAGTTAAAGTTCCACATAATCCATCTTTACCTCTGAAAGACTCAGCCTTTGAAATGTCCCTCTTCACCAGTAGTATTAACCACTGACTCCCTCCTGGTACTTTCAATTTCATTCATATATTTCTCCTTAGAATTTACCAGAATAACCATGTGAGACATGGTTTAGGACATACAAGTCATAGATATGAGGGGATGCATGTGCTTGAAGTAGAGAGACACATTCTTGGCTGAAATAAAGTTGAGAAATGTCTGATTAAACAAATTCTAGAGGTGGGGAGATGGCTCAGTGGCTAAGGGCATCGACTGCTCTTCCAGAAGTCCTGAGTTCAATTCCCAGCAACCACATGGTGGCTCATAACCATCTGTAATGAGATCTGATGTCCTCTTCTGGTGTGTCTGAAATGCGGAATGGAGTACTCATATACATAAAATAAATAAACAAATCTCTAAAAAAAAATCTAAAGCCCTTAGTAAATCAGGAACATTTCTAAATTCCATATAATTATATAAGGGTATTGTCCCCTGTCCATCCCTTGCACTATGGAAATTTTATGTCACCCGAGTTTCCCATTGAACCCCACATAGAAAATGCTGACAAAGACACAGTGAAGCTGCAGCTCAATGAGTTATCTGATAGATCTGTCATCCATCCTTCCATGCCCCATTATAGAAATTTTTTATTTCTGGTAATAGGATTCAAACCCAGAGCCTTACTTACACTAGCCTATCAATGTACCACTGGGCTCAAATTCTAGCCTCTGCAGATGTTGTTAAAAATGCCCTTGGTACTATTTCTCCAGCAATGACATAAGCAACTTAAAGCAAGACTAAAATCTGTCCCATATAGCAATTGTCTACTTTCTCCTCTTTTTCCAACCAGGCCTTTTCTTGATTTTCTTTCCAAAACATCACAGATAAATTAATTTCTTTGTTTCATTCTTGATTTGGAAAAAGTAATTAGTTTCTAAAACTCCTATATTTCTTTCTGGAGCTTGAAGAAGAAAAAAAACTGTGTTTGGCTCATCCAAACTTCCCACCCAAAACTTGTATAATTATAAGGCTTGTCTGTACTTCGTGGAGGAAACCTATATAAAGTTTCCTAGCATTCTTTTATGTATTGGTACGTACTGAAGGAAAAAGGAACAAAATGTGTTTTCTAACTCTTTTGATAATATCTCCCTTGTGGTTTCTTCATGTTTTTTTCCCTAACTTCTCAAGACAGAAATATTTTTTTCAATCTTAGTGTAGCAGAGCTGGAGCTTCACCAATAAGAATAGAAGTCAAATCTTAGGTTGAAATTTATAATTACTTTCTCACCTAAAAAGGAAGTAGAACCCAATTATTGGCCTTTCATCAAGTTCACTGGCAAAAAGACTGAGTTAACCACAGTTGGGGTATTGTTAACATGACAATTTGTTTGGAATTAGGCTGTGGGAAAGAGGAGTTTCTACCAAAAGTTAAGCCAAGTTAAACAGACAAGGGAAAAAAAATACTGTTACTCCCTTTAATCCAAGTCTGGGTTAAAGGGTTGATTATGTGGGAAGATGGCAAAGGGTCAGAAATGCAAAACTCATGGAATCTGGCTGCTTGACAAAGGCCTAAATATAACTTATGGCTTCAAGTGCTTTTTCCTATTTTGTTCCATCAATTTGGGAATTCTGATACAGATTGCTATCAAAACCCAAAGGAAGTTATATATTCTTTTTTAGAAAGGACTTAGTCACAAAGTAAAAAAAATTACTAAAGCATATAATATATCATAAATGTGTGATTTTACACATGCCACATTTTATCAGTGAAATGGGTATGTTCTATGTGGTTTTGAGACACAGAACCTTGTTGTGTCATTCAGGCTAGCAATAAACTAGAGATCTTCCTGACTCAATGTCCAGGACAAGGACAGGATTTGATCATGTAAGCTGTTGAACCCAAGCTGGGAGGATTGACTGCACAGTCTCAGATCAAGGCTCAGATTGACAACGTTGCTCTGCCGTTGTATGTGTTCAGCTATGCACTATGGTTTGTTTTGGCCTAGTCATGGTATTATACCTACATTGTGTTATGATACTCTACATTTATCAGTATGAATATTAGAGCTTTGCTCTTTACATGGACTGAATTATTTATTGATGGAGAGATGCTTCTTGCCCAGGAACCATTGTGCTGTTATGTTCATTTAATCTTTATATTCTTTTGGTTGCAATTTTTAGATTTAAATGAAAGCTTCTAAACCCACCATTCCCCCTCTTTTCCTGTACTTCCCAGCTCAATGTGTAATACCTACCCTGATTTAAGTCTATTTCAAATTAACAGTAATTTTGATAAGTAATAAGTTTTTCCAGAATTCATTTTACCCTGCTTGAGGACATTTAGAATATTTCTAGATGGCTTTACCATCCTTTTGAATGTGCTTTTCTTGTTAAGCAGAGACTACTGGTGTCTACCTTCCAAAAGCAGTGAAGAGAAACACTGATGACAATGGAGGAGCTCAGAGTCCAGGCCTGAACTTATTAACAGTGTTCTTTCACCTTCTTCCTTCACTAAAACTATTTTCTTCAATATGCCATGTAGGTTTTGTTCCAGAATAAGTGAAAATTTTTCATGATATATTTTCTTTCTGTTTGTGACTGTATAGAAAATTGGAGAGTTGGCACGCCTGTTGTTCGGTAAACAGAGAAGTAGGAAAAGGCAGTTGCATTGTTTATTTTGTACAAATCATTTACATGCCCTCTGTGTATAGAATTTTGAAGGCAATCAGCAAAATGACACACTGTCTCTTATTTCAGCCCCTGATAGTCTTGTTTCTCTTTATTTTTTTTGAAACCACCACTGAAAATGGGGGAGGGCAGAGATGCTATCATTCTCTATAAAGCCATTGTTTGGAATCACTGGTCATCCAGAGTGGATCCTTTGCCTTTTTGAAGATGAATGCTTTGTCCATGTGGGAAATTAAAAGGGAAGGTAGGGGTATAAGGAGGCTCAGGGGACAGCAGTAAAAACAGAGAGGAAAGGAAGCCATATTCTGAAAAAGAAATCTAAAAAGCAGAACAAGGAAGCCATATTAGTAAGCAGGCTAAGAAAGAGAGAACTTATTCAAAAGAGGAAGAAAGGGGGCAGAAGGAAACCATGAGGAGATGGAATCATTTAGGTCTGGGTATCTCCCAGAAGTCCATGTGTCTAGGAACTGGTTACCCACGTATGATGTTATTGGAAAATATTGGCTATGGATCCTTTAGTAGGTAGGGTCTAATGAGAGGTCTAATCTTTGGGACTATGTTTTGGTAGGGTCCATCTAATGTTCTCCTGATACTTTACCTAAACTGATTTAAAATAATCCATAAAATTTTAATAGGAGAGAGAAATTCTCATATTGGACAGGGCCATGCCAAAATAATACAAAAGAAACAAACAAACACATAGTGCTATGTTTGGCAAATACCACTTGCCATAGACATGGAACAAATTCATGGGATAAGTGACTGTGACTTAGATTGGTAGGAAAGCTGCCAGTGGATTTCTCCAGTAATTCTATTTACTCTGGGGTACTCTTTTGCTTTAAGGTACACGTGGGGAATGACTCTGGAGACTATTAGACAGATAGAATGTAATGTATCAATAGAGAAACACATCATCTCCTTCACCTTGCCTTAGTCCTTTAGACATACGTCACAAGTCTGATTGACAAAGAGAAGGAGTTGGACAAGGGATGGGAAACACAGAGTCTATCGAGTCTGTCTGCACTAGTGTGTGTGATCATTAAAACTCCCTTGGCTCTCTTGTGACCTTGACCAGGAGATGTGCATGACTAGGCTTGCAAAGCTTGGCCACTAAAGGATCTTTTCCATTTTCCTTTCTATTAGCTATTGTATGTAACTTTGTTGAGATGGGTAGTAACACATTTAAGCTTTGTAATTAGGTTATATAAAAGCACACACACCTTCTCAGCTCTGTTCCACAGAAATTTTCAAAGCCAGGCACTCTCCTGACCACAGATGACGATGCCCTGCATTATTATTACAAAGGACCACACTTTTCACTAAAACCTGGTAGGGTTCAAAGCAACCAACTCTATTGTCTCTACTCTCTATGGGTTCATTTTTCAAAGCCACTGTTTCTTCTTATACACAAATGATAGATTTGAAAATTATTCTCAGTGTGATTGTATGAGGTTTCCTCGGGGGTTTAGTGAACAGGGTCCAGTCTGGTGACTCAGAACTAAGGAGAGTATAGATGACATTTCAGCACAATAGATGGTAGAAGTTTTGCTTGGAGAATGGTTCAAATGTCACCAGTGGCACTCTTGTAAACTACCCAAGTATGTACATAGCATGCATAGACATTAGGAGGAAAGTGCTCACTTCAGGAAGACCTGCTCCATGGAATCATAGCTATCTATTCTAGGAAGCCAAGCAAATAGGCATGAAATGGTGATAAAAGAGATTTAAAAATGTGATCACTCCAAGAACAAAGGGCTAATGCCTGAAGATTTGTCTTTCAGTATTTATAGCAGTCTCCAAGTAAACAGAGAAAAAAAGGCAACCACTAGGAGTTTCAATTAAGGGCAGGCTAGTACTGCCATGGGCTGATTGCTTATTACCTTGAGCCATTATTTCTGGACCAGCTGTGCACAGCCATTCTACTGCCTACAAGATCTCTGCTGCTTAGATGACAGTTTTGGGACCATTGTCTTAAGATCATCATCAATGAGGCTTTCTGTTCCAAGAGTCAAAGTCGATTGTGACAAACACTTGGAAAAGCTTAGACACAAGGAAAAGAATGAGAAAAGTGTCAGACACATGATAGAATTAGTAATGACTGAGTAACTGGGTATCTTTGTTATACAGACACGGGTATATATATCACACCTTTCACACATGTAGGTATGTACTTAAATATTCTTGACTGAATGTTGATTTGTAAGCTGCTTTATTCTCTTTTCATTTGCTGGCAACCAGATTTCATATGGGAGTCAATTTGATTTAATGTTGAAATATTGGTTCTTTGAAACTGAACCACCTGTCCCTAAGTCCTAATAGTGAAAATCTTTTATCCTCTCAGTCTTTGTTTTCTACTTCAAAAGATTGCTGTTGTGAACAAATAAATGAACACACAACATCTGGTCACTATTAAGGATACTATACTATTCAATATTTTTGTCTGAATACTATTCCATTTTATTAAAGTATCATAATCTGAATAACAAATCTCAAAATATTATATACATCTGAACACTTGTTTTAATTCCTACAAAATGTATCAGACTCTTTAAGAATGTATATTTAAATATAGTGCATCCACTACTTGAAGTACCAACTAGTGCATAGGATCAGAAAAGAAAACCTGTAAATGAAGTTCATTTGGTCTCAGTTCAAAATAGCTATTAATTTAAAGTATAAAGTCATGAAATTATTTTGATACATAGATATAGTATTTGTCACCTTGATGCTTTAGTGGTTTCAACCTTTGAAGAGTAAACACAAAAAAAAATATTACCAAGAGCATATTTGCACAAGTATAAATGGACAGTCCACTGAGTCTTTATTCATAAAGGATTGAAGAACATGAGGTCAGGCACCATCAGGAAGAGAATGTAGACAAACTCATCTGCTTATCTTTTCTGAAAGCCTTCTCCTAATTCATAATCATATGTACTCCCCACAAATTATATTACTATAATTTTCCTAATTCATAATCATATATACTCTCTTTAAATTACATTAAATAATTTAATTTATCTTTATCTGCTAATCTTGAAAATCAAAGATATATTTAGAAAAAGGCTCAAGGTTCTGTGAGTTGTGTTCTAAAAACAAAACTTTGACATGAGATCCTAGAGTTGTTGGGATGTGGCTGAATTACTACAAGCAATGGCTGTCATTCTGATCAGCTACTTTGTAAGATCTCAATAACACCAAAAGTCTAGTCCTAATTATTAAGAACATAATATAATTCTAAACCTTCATGAATCAAATAACTTGATTTTTTTTCCATTTACAGGGTGTTGCATAGAAACCAACTCATTTTTGTTAGGATATGAAATAGGTTTTTTTTTAATATTCTATTTAATATACATAGAAATAATGAGATAATTAGTATCAGTCAGCTTTTCATTACTGTCATAATGAAAAATACAAACCTACAACCACCACCACTAATAACAACAAATAACAGGAACCGAAAATCATTGGTCGTTGGTGTATTGTGATCTGAACTGTCTTAATTTCTCAATAAAAAGACACATACTAACATGATGGATGTGAAAACAGTTTCCATCTTTCTGTTACATCTAAAAATCAAGGTTAGATATTATCTCTGAGTGAAGGGCTAGAAATAGATATTTCAAGCAAATGGGTCTAAGAAGCAAGCCAGTATAGTCATTTCAATATCTAACAAAATAAACTTTAACCCAAAATTTATCAAAAGAGCAAGTGAGGGACACTATCAAAGGAAAATCTAAGATAACAGCTCAGTTCTAAATATCTATCCCCCAAACACAAGGATACCCAATATTTTAAAATAAAACTACTACAATTGAAAGTACATGTTGACCCTTCCATACCAGTAGTGGGAAACTTCGATATCCAACTCTCTTCAATGGACAAAAGCTAGACAGAAAAATACCAGAGCTAACAGATATAATAAACCAAGTGAAACTAACAGATATTTACAGAATATTTCACCTAAACACAAGAGAATGTATCTTCTACTCTGCACCTCACAGAACTTTCTCTAAGTGACCACATACTCAGACACAAAGCAAGTGTCAACAGTTATATGAAAATTAAAATAACTCTCTGCATTTTAATCTGACCACCAAAGATTAGAGTTAGATAACAACAGGAAGCTTACAAACACATTGAAATTTAACTCTTGACTGAATGAAAAATGGGTCAAGACAGAAATAAAGAAAAAAATTAAAGACTTTCTAGAATGAAAAGAAAATGAATATATAGAATACCCAAACTTATGGGACACAAAGAAAGTAATACCAATAGGAAAGTTCATAGCACTACATACCTACAAAAATATTGGTGGGATCCTATACTAGCAAGCTAATAGCACACTTGAATGCTCTGGAACAAAAAAAAAAAGTAATCACACCTAAGAGGAGTAGATGGGAAGAAATAATCAAACTAAGGGCTGTAAGCAATAAAATAGAAAGAAAGAACACTATAAATAATGATTAAAACAAAGAACTGGCTCTTTGAGAAAATCAACAAGATAGACAGACCTTTATCCAAATTTACAAAAAGAAAGAGAGAGAATACCCAAAGTAACAAAATAAAAAACCCAAAGGAGGGATATAACAACAGACTCCAAGAAAATTGTAAGAACAAACATTAGAAACTTGTATTCCCCCAAATTGGGAAAAAAAAATCTCCAAAAAATAAAAGGGATAGTCTCCTCAATAGATATTACTTAACAATGTTAAATCAAGATCAAATAAACTATTAAATAGACTTTTAACCCCTAGTAAAATAGAGGCCATAATTAAAAGTCTCCCAATGAAAATAAAGTCCATGTCCAGAAGATTTAATCGCAGAATTCTACCAGACTTTCAATGGAGAGTTAGTGCCAATACTCCTCAAATTATTCCAGAAAATAGAAATAGAAGGAACACTGATAAATTCATTTTATAAAGTCACAGTTATGCTAATACCCAAAACATAAAAAGACTCAACAAAGAAAGAAAAGTACAAGCCAAATTTTCTTATGAACATGGATGCAAAAATATTCATTAAAGTACTTGCAAACCAAATCTGAGAATACATCAAAAAATCATCTACCATCATCAAGGATACTTTATCCTAGAGATACAAGGATAGAGTTGAATATCTCAAAATCAGTGGATATAATCCACCATATAAACAAATTGAAAGAAAAGAAATAACATGATTATCTCATTTTATGCAAATCCAACTGCCTTTCATGATAAAAATCGTGGAGAGATGCAGGATACATGGGACATACCTAAACATAATAAAGCCAAATTACAGCAACCTGTAGCCAATATCAATTTAAATCAAGAGAAACTCAAAGCATTTCCACTAAAATAAGTAACAAGACAAGGAGGCCCATTCTGTCCACATCTAGTCCATATAGTACTTGAGATTTTAGTTAGAGTAAAAGACAACTAAAGGAGATTAGGGGGATATGAATTGAAAAGGAAGAAGTCAAAGAATCTTTATTTGCAGATGATATGATAATATAAATAAATGACCCTAAAAATGTTACCAGGGAACTTCTAAAGCTAATAAAAATTTTCATCACTGTGGCTATATATAAGATTAATTAAAAAAATAAGTAGCCTTCCTATAGACAAATGACAAATAGCCCGAGAAAGAAATCAGGAAAACAACACCATTCCCAATAGCATCAAATAATATAAAGTATCTTGAGGAAACTCTAACCAAGCAAGTGAAAAATGCATATAAAAGCTTTAAGTCTTTACAGAAAAGAAGAAAAGAAGGAAGGAAGGAAGGAAGGAAGGAAGGAAGGAAGGAAGGAAGGAAGAAAGAAAGAAAGGAAGGAAGAAAGAAAGGAAGGAAGGAAGAAAGAAAAGAGAAGGAAACAGAAAATGAAAGGAAAATACCAGGATAGCTAAAATAATCCTACACAATAAAATAACTGCTAGATATCCTATCATTCCCCATTTCAAGTTTTACTTCAGAGCTATAGTAATATTGGCATAAAAACAGACACATTGATCAATAAAATATAATTGAAGACTTGGCATAAATCCATACACATGTGGACATCTGATTTTGTTTTATAAAGAAGCTGGAAATACATATAGGAAAAGAGAAACCATCTTCAACAAAGCCTGTTGGTCAAACTGGAAGTCTACATGTAAAAGAATTCAAATGATCTGTATTTATCAGCCTATGCAAAACTCAAGTCCATGTAGATTATATATATTATCCATGTAGATTATATACACACACACACACACACACACACACACACACACACACACACACACAGGAGACAATTTTCTAAACGGAACACTGATAGTACATGCACTAAGTTAAAAAAAATTAATGAGAGACCTCATGAAACTAAATAGCTTCTGTATGGCAAATGATAACATCAATTGGACAACACAACATCCTAGAGAACGGAAAAAAGATTTATACCAGCTCCACATCTGATAGAGGAATAATATCCAAAATATATAAAGAACTCAAGAAACTATCATAAAAATAAATATTCCAATTTAAAAATGGTGAGTAGACTATACAGAGTTTTCAATAGAGGAAAGAAACTATAAATCAAAACTATTTTGAGATTCCATCTTACACCTGTCTGAATGACTAAGATCTAAAAAATAAGTGAGACCTCATGCTGTCAGGAATATGGAGCAAGGGGAACATGCCTCCATTGCTGGTAGGAATACAAACTTGCACAGCTTCTATGGAAATAAATATGGTGGTTCCTTCAGAAAATTGGGACTCAATCTACCTCAAGACTCAGCTATACCACTCTTGCCCATATAACCAAAGCATGCTCCACTTTACCACAAGGACACTTGCTCAGCTATGTTTATAGAAGCTTTATTCAGAATAGTCAGAGCCTAGAAACAACCTAGATGCTCTTGACTGCATAATGGATAAAGAAAATGTGGTGCATTTATACAATGGAATATTACTCAGCAGTTAAAAACAAATCATAAAATTTGCAAGCATGTGGGAAGAACTAGTAAAAATCACCCTGAGGGAGGTAACCTAGCCTCAGAAAGACAAACACAGTATGTACTCACTTGTAAGAGGTTATTAGTTAAGTGAAAGAGAATCAAACTAAAATCCATAGACCCAGACAGGCTAAGTAACAAAAAGGGCTCTAGGAGGGACACATGGATATCCCAGGGAAGAGAAAGTAGAATAGATTTTGCAGGTGGAATGTGGACTCATGAGGATGAGGATGAGAACAGTCGAAAACATGACGGGGAAGAAAGGACAGAAGAAGAGAGTACTGGGAGACAACTGGAATTGAGGAAGATTTGGGAAGTGATCTGGAAACCTAGTGCCCTAAAAAAAATTCCTAGAATGGAGGAGGATGGCCCTAGTGAGGACTCCTGGTATGGAGGACATGGAGCCTGAACTGTCCATCTTCTGTACAGGCAAGACTTCCAGTGGTATGGCTGAGACACAAATCCAGCCACAAAACCTTCAACCTACAATCTGTCCTGTCTGCAAGATGTACTGGGACAATGATTGCTCAGAGATTGTGGGAGTAGCAAACCAATGACTAGTCTAACTTGAGACCTGTGCCATGAGAGGGAGCCCATGCCAGATACTGAGTAGATGCCTAGAAAGCCAAAAAGCAGAAGCTGGATACCATAGAGACCTAGGGTAAAACCAACATTACTGGAGAGCTTGTACCTCAAAAGTGTAAGTGGAAAGAGAAAGCCAACTGGGAATAATGTGGGCTATTGAATTCCTGTGACATGGTTCTTCTAAGAAGGCCACACCTTCCTACTAATCCTTCCTAAATAATTCCACCAGACATATTGTGGAGGCTAATCTTGACTGTCAACTTGACCTGATCTGGAATCAAGTAAGAAAAATTGCTAGGCACAGCTGTGTGGGATTTTCTTGATCTGGTTAATTTATATTAGAAGACCCACCCTAAATATGGGCCTCATTTAGCAGCCCAGATAGAAGGAGGTCCCAGATCAAAGACTGCTGGTTATGGCTTTTTGTCTTCACATCTCACTGGTGAGCTTCCTCATTTGTGATTGTAGCCTGCTCCATTTGTGATTTCATCAACATTCTTCTGATGATCTAGTCTGGTGATATCAAAACCCAACTTCTTCAGATTTCCAATGTGGACTGAAGATTAGTGGCTATCGAGAAATCCTCTAGACTTTCAGCAGCTGATTGGGACTTCTGAGACAACTATCTAAGAGACTGAGCTGCTACCGGGTTAGCAAATTCTCCAATGTGATGACAGTCATATTGGACTACCCACACCAAACCCTGAAAGACAGCCTGATAAAACTCCCAATACAGTTGCTTAGCCAGTGTTTTTCTGGTAAAGAGATAGCAATTACAATTATATGTTAGGAATTAAGTCATAATTCGTGAAGTAAAATTTTCTTGTGGCTATTAGTATAATAGGAAGCCTCAAACTAATGAAAGGGCATCATGGTTCCAGTATTTGTGCTATGTACCAATGAATCATGTATGTAAAATGGGCACAGGGTGGTTGTTGCTATTATGCTTACAAAATTACCAAGACAAGAGGAACAAATAATGGGAATGAATTAGTTATGAAGTAACAATTAAAGATTATGGAAATGAGGCTCACCAGGTACCCCAAACCAAATGCTTTATCATTTTCAAAAACGAAATCCCATTTACATGCAAAACTGAAATAAATGACACAGAGTCTATTTTATTTTTATTGTTTCCATGGTATAGTGTTTCACCTTATAGAGTGAAACCTTGCACCCCTGCAAAATAAAAAATAGGTAAATAAATAAAGTTTTAATGCTTGTACCTTGTTAAGAGGGAAATGTTTGCAGCTTGCTTTTAGTCCACTTACAGATTAAGTGGAACGTCAGAGGTACAGATGGCATAAAACAAATGCTCCCAAGCTGGTAACTTGGTCAACATTCTAGAGAGTGCATGCTGCTCAGTGCCAAAGGGATTCTCTTTCCACTGAGCAGCTTCCCAAGCGGAAGGATATTCAGGTCCAGAGGCTGTGCATATTTCTCTTCTCAGATTATGAGTTTAAATGCACCTTTCAACAGCAGCGAGTCTCAACGGATGCTGACTTTACCTTGCCAGTGTGTCCCACCCTGGCTTATCATACATAGTGGTGATGTAAACACCAATCATATGGAAGCGCTTATGCAGAGGCATAGGTATGCCTACTCTAGGGAAAAAAATAATTCTAACACAAAAACAGGAAAAGGAGTCGTGTACAGTGATTCCTGGAGCAGCATGAGTTGTTAGTAACTGTGCAAAGAGCGACAAACTGGTCAAGATTTATGGTTGCCAGTGCACTCTAAGCCCAGGCCAACACTTGGAAAACCAAAGGACAACCAGTTTCTCAGAAAAGATCACTGTATCTTGTATTCCTATCTTGGATGTGCCTATTCACTGTAATAAGGGTGTCTGCTCTTGCCTAACACACTGCAGCCAAGTGTCTCTCCACAGATTTTTAAACTGGTAGATGGAACCCTCTGTATCTTTAGATCTCTTAGATTTCTTCCCTCATTAGTCAAGTCTGGGCCCTCCCATGAGCGCTCACTTACTGAATTTTATACTAAGGAGCTTTGACCTAAATGAACAGGAAAATCATGAGTTATTTTACAAGAAGCATCATTAATTATTGAGCTGGTGAAACACAATACAAAACTCACATCGTTACTGTCAATACAGTGTATTTTAAAATGTAGAATTTGGTAGCCATTGTGCCTTTCTAAATGTGGAATTCAAGTCTTAATGTTGTAGGTCATCCTAAAAATGACAAGAACATAACAGAACAGGAAATTTCTATTAACAAATTGTTAGTTTAATAGACTATCCTCTTTCTTACTACCTATATAGTTCCACCAAAAGCATATTACTTTTATTGTATGTACCTCCACAGAACAAACAAATATATCATTTTGCTAACTATGTTATTAAGCCTGATCTTGGGAGATGAAAAACATTTCTGCAGTCTTGGGAATAGAACCCAGAGTTTCATGTATATTAGATCAGTCCAGATGACTATGTTACATCCATGGCCTCCAGCATCCCATCTCTCTTGCCTTTCTTTGAATCAGCAAATACATTCAATATGTTTTAGGAATGCATTCATTATTTGATGGTAGTAAACAGTTTGATAGAAAAATAAGCACACTCATGTAGTGTGTTTCCCTTACACTTGTGGTATCATAACAATCGCTTAAGGGAGGCCTTCATTTTTCAGTAGGAAAATAACTGTAAGTATTTAACATCTCTCCTGGATGTTTTGAGCCTATAAATCTGAGGATGTCATAGATTTCTAGAAATGCCCCAGGTGATTGTTTTGGCTCTCCATTTACAACATTCTACTGTTCTGCTTGGGAGGCATCTCTTACTGCCACCTTCTTCCACTGATTTCTAAACGTAATTGTTTTCATTCGTTAAACTTGAAAGGCTTGTGCACTCTAATATTACCTCCTTGATTTCATCCCTGCTGTGGTTACGAAATGAAGAGTTCTAAGACCTTGGGCTTCATAGGGCTGGGGTTTGTTTTGTTCGTTTTGTTTTTGTTTTTGTTGTTTTGCTTTTGTTTTTTATCACTGTTGTCTCTTGGAAGCTTGGGATGTCCTCTACTCCTCCTTTAATAAAAATCTCGGAATAGTATTAGTTACATTTTGTTGCTATGATAACACTCTCTGCCCCACAACAACTTAAGGAAGAAAATTTAATTCTGCTTCCTGAGACTACAGGGTACAAAGTCCAGCCCAGGCCCGTTCCAGAGGGCTAGACGCTCATAAAGGCAAAGGAGGCATGGCGGCAGGAGGAGAAAGCTGACAGATGGGAGATCACACTTCAAGCATGCACAGGAAACAGCTACAGTACTGGAAACGAGGTGAGGCTAAGTATTCTAAAAACCAGGTCTCTAGTGAGCTACTTCCTCCAGCAACTCTGTCTATAAAAGGCTTTATCAATCCCTTAAACAGTGCCACCAACTGAGGACCAGGTGTTTGCATACCAGAGACTTTGAGGTACATTCTCACTTAAACCAAAGCAGGAACAGTCCTGAAAGTTGCCTTTGGACAACATGTCCACTGGAAAAGACACATCAAGTCAATGCAGCTTTGACTAACAATTGTTAAATATTTACCTTAGATGTTTTATTTA
Source organism: Montemys delectorum (assembly GCA_019843815.1). Classification (NCBI taxonomy): domain Eukaryota; kingdom Metazoa; phylum Chordata; class Mammalia; order Rodentia; family Muridae; genus Montemys; species Montemys delectorum. The sequence continues at coordinate 70,822 of JADRCD010236118.1, forward strand.
GCCCTAAGATTGAAGTACTGTAAATTGAATCTAAGTATCAATTTCTTTCTTTATAGATGATACTTTTTCTGCTAAAATATTCATTTGTTTCTTTTTTATTTTAATTTTTATTAATTAATCTTTTTATTTACTTACAGCCCAAATGCTGCCCCCTGTCTCGGTCCACCTTCAAAGAGTTCTTCCCCCCATTCCCCTCCTCTTCACTTCTGAGAAGGCTTCTTTTAATGCCAGATTTGCTAACATACAGAAATGAGATACCTTTGCACTGCATTCTAAGAATTTATGAGTATAATTCAGATTTTGGAACACAAAAGAGAAAAATCTCAAACTTAAGAGTTGAAATGAACTTTTGCTGTTTTTTTTTAAGCAAGCTTACAAAATATGTATAGCATTATTCCACTAATCTACAGCAAATAAGCACTTATATCATACAGGAAGAAAGGGGATAAAAATATTTTTTTAAGGTAGAAATGCATTAGTATGGCAAGGGTAGTTTTGTTTTGTTGCAAAATTAATGGTGTTCTTTTCCTATGTATTTCATTGTATTTTAAACATTTTTAACAATTAGAATGTATTATATTTATTACATTGTAAAAAAGGTATTATTCAAAAGGCCTCACATTGCTTTTCCTAGGGTGTAATTCACAATCTCTCTTTCTAAATTGCCTTTCTACTCCTCTTTCAAATGGACCTTCCAAAGTTCATTTGATATTTTTTTTTCAAACCTAAGCAATAAAATTATGCACTCAAAATCTGCCATGGAAAGTTCAGACTGAGGGGTGTATTTGATAAGATGACACTAATAATATACTGTCAATTCTATATTTATGTGGCTTTCAATTCAGGAAGAAATTTTTAGCTCTGGATTGAAACAATCGTCTTTTGTTCCAAAAAGAAAAAGGGAACAATGTTCTGAAGAAGTAATTTAACACAAGCTTTAGGGAACAGGCTATACATTTAAGAACAAACGACACAAGTATTTTATTTCAAATTTAAGATGCCTTTTAAAAACTTTATTTTTATTTATATTTATTTTGAGAAAAATAATGGTTGCAGTTAGTGTAAAGAAGACTAATTCCTTAAGAACAGTGAGGCCTGGGAATCTATTTGTCTCTGCTCTTTCAGTGCTGGGATTACAAAAGGCCACTACTGCATCCTGCTACTTTGACTTTTATTATTTTGTTACCACTATTATTGTGGCTGGTTGATTATTTTACTTTTTTATTTTACTTTATTTTATTTTATTTTATTTTATTTTAGTTAAAGTATCTCATGTAGCCAGGACTGGTCTTGAACTTGTTATGTAGTAAAGGAGAACCTTAAACCAGCCTCCACCCCACAACTGCTGGTATTCATTACAAATGTGCATCAATGCGTCGGGTTTATCCTGTGCTAAGGATCAATCCTTGGGTCTGTCAAGCTAGGCAAACACTTTTCCAACTGAGCTACTAAACACCTTTTAGAAGAAAATACTCATGTCTTCATAAATTGGCTGCTGTCTCAATAATGCATACATGGAACTATGAGCTGAGGCTAGCCCCACCTCACCAATAGACTCACTCTTGCTCACAGACCCGTCATGTTACATCTGTGATAACTATTTTGGTGGTCTCCTAGAAACAACTTGTGGAATTATCTCAGTGAGGAATCGTCTAGATTAGATTACCCAATCGTCAACATCTACCGGGGCTAATTGGTGTTTTCTTTCCAAAGAGATTAATTTAAATTTGCATGACATCAGGACTGTATTTCCTGAATAATATAAAATGTGAACAGTGCCAATAGCCACCCTCCCAATAGTCCTCATTCGTACTGATTTGCTTCAAGCTCAGGTTCCAAATCTCTCTCAACACCTAAATAGCTCTATTAATTTAAGGCAAGACATCCAAAAGTTACATACATTTTAAAAACCTATTCATAACAGAAGGCTAATAACATAGATTGATAGGGCCTGACAGAAACTGGCTGCACATGCTGGGATCTTAATGAAGAAGCCTCATGAGGCCTTTATAAGAAAATGATGTTAGTGCAAGGTTATTTAAAAAAAAAAAAAAGCCCCATCAAGAGTTCCATCCTGTTGGCCATTTTCATTTAACTCAGCTGAATATGTATATCAGTATCCAAGAGGACAGTGAAATTAATTTGGAAGCTGTGTGGCAAGCTCCACTTCTCTGCTTCTCACTGTGCCTTAGGAGCCTGACTCTGGGCAGAGCATCCGTTTCTCAGGGCTTTCTAGCTTCTGCTTGGGCTTAAGAAAGGATAGAAATTAGAAAGAGACCGAAGAGACAGAAGCATAAAGTCATGGGCTCTGATATCAGAATTATTTGAAGCAGATTGCATCGTTTAGCCAACACAGACAAGTCCCAAGCCAAGGTTTCCCATCATATTCCATTATATTGCATATAATGAGAATGGCACGAGATTCCATTCTTAGGAGCCCAGGGATGGTATATTATACCTTTTCCTTTTCTTTACTTTAAAATTTTTAATGTAATATTTTTATTTTAATTATTTAAGAATTTCATACATGCACATTTCATATATTCCTTTACCCCTCCAAGATCAACTCAGCTTCTTCACACGCTTCACAACCCCCTATCCTCTTTTATTTTATAAAGTAACTTTCCATATCACATTTGCACTGCCCACGTCCTCATGGGTGTGGGGCTTACACTACAGCATGGTTGACTCACCAGGGCCACTCTCTTAAAATTGACTATTCCTTGTCCAGAAACTGTCAACTAGGAGTGGTGCTCCATGAGCCAATCCCCTTTATGTTAGAATGCTGATTGACCTGATCTCCTATAAGTCTTTCATGTGCTAGCTTACCTCTGTGTCTCCAGTGTTTGTGACAGTTGCCTTGCATACACAGATACATAAAAATGTGCTGAATGAATAAAAATAACGATCCTCCAAAAAAGAAAAACAAGTGAAACAACAATAAAACACACACATACACACACGCACATATGCACACACACACACACACACACACACACACACACACAACCACAACAACAACAACAAAAAAACCAAGTCTTTCACATGAAACCCAAGCAGAAGTGAATGCAGATTGCTATCATGTTCAGAAGACACTGTTTCGCAATGGCTCTCTCCAATCTCTCTCTTATAATCGTTCTGTTCGTTTTGTATAGAGGCTGCTGACCCTCGAGAGAAGAGAATGTGATACAGCTATCGAGTTTGCAGAGGAACACTCCACAGTCACTATCCTGTGCACCTGGATCATAATCGTCTCTGGAGATTATGAGCCCCAGAACTGTGAATTCTTGCCCAGATTTACTGTACCTGCCCTTCTTTGGACTTGACCTGAAATCTACTGAGAAAGTGGCTAATTACCTTTGACACTTGTGCCACTCATGCATTCATGGGCATAGCTCACATCTCTAGTCATCTCTATAGCTCACAGGACTCACAACCAAGTAAAACTATCAATTCTTGGTCATTAACAATTCGATTTCTTTAAGTTCTGTGATCAAAGTATAGGCTACCTTTAGAAGCAAGGCTTTACCATCAAGTTCTGGTGGGAAGTTAAGAGCAAGGCTATAGCCTGCATTGTTTGACTAACAACTCCAGGAGCGGTATCTTACATATGACACTGGATTTTTATTTAGTATCTTATGGTTTTTGGAAAGAGCTTTATCCCCTGTGTAGTATAGCTCCAACTATATATTTATATATAATTATATATTTATATTATATAAATAATACACTTATATAGTCATATAAAAGGACATAATTGGAGCTTATAGGTGTGTGTCTGTGTGTGTGTGTTAAAGAAAATAGAATCTTTTCTTATACAAATATCCTGACCACAGTTTCTATTCCCTCCACTCCTCCCTAGATCTCCCTATCTGTTCCCCTGATCAACTCCCTCTTTGTCTTACTTCAAAAAGAGTATGCCTCCAACAGGAAACTACCAAACACACAAAACAAAGTATAATAAAGTAGGGCAAGAGCCCTCATAGTGAGGCTGGACAAGGCAATCCAACAGAAATAAGAGTCCCAAGAGCAGACAAAAGAGTCAAAGAAACACCCACTCCCACAATTACAAGTACCACAAAAATACCAAGCCAGGAGCCACAGCAATAAGCCTAGTGCTCATGCTTTAACAGTGCTGTGAACCCATCATTTCCTATTTGGAGTCTACCAAGTCATAGAATACAGATGGTTCCAATTCATGTAAGTTCATCAACAAGGAGAGAGGAAGCTCTCTGCAGTGAGTATATTATCCCCTGAACTCACCTAAACGAGCTGATCGGCAACATACAAGAAAGTAAGCGTTTGATGATACCAAGCATACATCACCAAAAAAGAAGAAGGAGGAGGAGGAGGAGGAGGAGGAGGACGAGGAGGAGGAGGAGGAGGAGGACGACGAGGAGGACGACGAGGAGGACGACGAGGAGGACGAGGAGGAGGAGGAGAAGAAGAAGAAGACGAAGAAGAAGAAGAAGACGAAGAAGAAGAAGAAGAAGAAGAAGAAGAAGAAGAAGAAGAAGAACAACAACAACAACAACAACAACAACAACAACAACAACAACAACAACAACTGGATTTTCAGGGAGTCTTTATAGTTCTCCAAGGGGCAAAGCAAATGGGTCAATGGGTCAAAACACTTGCTGTAAGCATGGAGACCTATGTTTAAATCCCCAGTGACTGTGTAAAAACTCGGATGTAGACATGCACAGGTATTAACTCAGGGCTACAAGAGTGGGGAAGTGGGAAGATCATATGAGCTTCTTTACAACTAACATAGCTCCAGGTTCAGTGACACCCTGGGCCAAGGTGATGAAGAAAGTGATAAAGTAACAAGACACAGGACATTTGATCTAGCCTCCACACATGGTTGTGTGCATCTGCATACACATGTGAGCAGACATGACCCACTTTTTTCACTCAATAGTAGCAATGATCCTATGAACCTCTGAGAAAAATCTAGAGACAACTTTGTAAAACCTTGCCATGATATACCACTTAGTAGTATTCTTGAAATGTTCCTTATCAAACTGGCAGTAAACATTAAAAATGCCTTCTCTACTTTATTATTTAACACAGCAATGTTCAAAGGGGAGTAGAGAAGGAGACTGAGAACATACATAAATATTCAGAAGGAATCACTGAGAGAAAAATCTGATATTTTATTAGTTTCAAAGTGCTAAAGTGCTCATCATTTCCTTACCTAACACGATTATGTGAAAGATCAAGACCTTTCAAAGTGTGATTCTGAATATTCTGTATGTTGAATATATTTATTTCTTTCTCAGTACGCATTTATTGATTGGTGTAAGAAAAAAGTTGTAAACGGTAAATGGTAAACCATGAGGGTTCTTATATCAGCTGTTACCAGCATCTACAAGCAGGTACGCCATGCAAATGAATGGCAGAAAGGTCCGCATGGCTACATGAACTGGATGCACTTGAGGTTGGCTTGCTTTCTATCTTAAACTGCTTGTTGGCAATAACGGAGGACTGTTTTCTTCCTTGAGTTTTGCAGCTGTGTTTTGAATTCTTCATTCATTTAAGCAAGCTTCATGTTATCAGAGAAGCAAAAGCATTCTCTGCCCAACACTACATTTGATCAGTCCTCCCTCTATGGAGCAGTAGGTCCCTGGTCATAGCCTAACAGTAGAGGACAGAGTCTATCACATAGGCCCATCTTTGTGGTTTATTAACCTTTAATTCAATAAACATTCTTCTCTCAAATGTGAGGCTTAGAAAGTTCAAATACTCTTGAGAAGATAAAAATGTCTTGAAAGTGCAAACAGCTGGACTCTTTCATGACTCAAAATGTGTTTTTTATTACAAATGAGTTTGCTGTTCGGGGGGCAACGATTCCTAAGGATATGAACTCTGATTACCTAATATTCCAGTAAGGACAAGTTCAATAATGCAAGCAGCATAACTGGGCACTGTGAAAGCTGGAACCCACTGCAGAATACATTTCTCATAGATTTCTCAAGATGTGTCTAAATACTGTGTATGTCTGGGATTCTTCAGACTGCGATGCAGCTGATCAGCACACAGCCCTTTCTCATGGCTAGGACCTTACGAAAAGATAAGGCGAAACATCTTGTTTTCTTGCAACAACATTTATTCACAGAAAAGGACAGAAGCTTTTTTCCCTCGGAGACTTCTGGGAAAATGCATGGTTATTTCTCAAAATAACCTAGCATGGACCTCTTCAAGCCTCAAAGGAGAATTAAGGTTCCTGGATCCGTTAGAGTATTTGCTCCCTTCAGCCAGTGTGGCACTGTCACTGCCAGTCTGCAGCCATTAAGCAATCTCAGTGAGTGATAACACAGTTCGCATTGTCCCTCGGCTTCATACCCTGCAAGTACCCCTCTTTCTGTTTGCTTGCATGTATAGTGCCATCTATGTGCTTAGTGCTCACAGAGATCAGAGGAGGACATCCTATCTCCGAGAATTGGACTTACTGTTGCTTGAGAGCCCTATGCTTGTAATGAAGACCAATCTAGGTCCTCTGCAGAACAGCAAGCAGTCTAAACCGGGCCATCTTTTTCTTATCACACTTTTATTTTTCTTTCAAGATATAAACATATAATTAGAGTCTCCTTCCAGTACAGCAGTGCTATCGCATCGGTTCCCAGATAGTATATGCATAGGGCCTTGCTAGCCTTTCCTGCACTGGGATGTTCTTCAAGGTATTTGCACCCTCATTTCTTCTAACATACTTAAATCCATCTCCCACATTCTGAGTAGTCTACCATGACTGTCCTCTGTCCTCTCTGATACAGGTAACAACTATCCATCCCCATTCCACACTCATACCCTCTGCCCTTTCTTACCTTTCTCCTATTCCTAACTTGTGCACCGTTACCTAACACAGTTTAGTTTACTCATACATCATACTGATTTTGTGTGCATCTGTGTTCCACTTATATGAAAGCATGAGACACAAACCATGGATGTTTATTCAATGAGGTGTCCTTTGCACATGGGACACAAGATAGTTCAAGTAATTGTCAAATAAATAGTTGTCCAATATTGGAGACCTAAAAGAAAGACATTTAAATTAATTTACAGATCATTCAGTCTGGTGTTTTCAAAATTTATTTTTAGAAATTAAAACTTCAAGTATCTCAAAGGCATGAACTCCCTGAGAGAGAAAGGACTAATTACTCACAAGGCTTTGAGTGTACCCTGCTATTCAGAGCAGTAGTCAGGAAATGATTTCTTTTGTGAACTTTTCTTTATAATCAAAGCCTGACTGGAATGCAGCTGTAGCTATTTGCATGGCATACCAACAGTTTGTGCACAGATTTATCTTGGAAATCTGGTCACAAACAAAGCAAAATGGCTACCTCACCTTTCAGGTGCTTGGCCCCGCACCCTCTGATGTCCTCCACTAATAGACAAACTGGTGTCCAGATGCCAGCTAGTATTAAATACAAGCTTGAGATTCTTTGTTCAAAGAGCTCAGGGGCTCCAAGTGAGAGTCCGTTTTCCCATTTTAGCTCCTCCTCCCTCACTCTGTCTCCTGTTTCTTTCTCTTTGTCTTTATCCCTCTCTCTCTCTTTTTAGATTTCTACGGTAAATTATGAACTTCGTTTAGAATTGAAATCCTAAGTGAAGGGGCAACTTGAAGTCTCCTTTTGTATTTGTATTGAGAATTCTCCCTGTTCCATGTTATTTTGCACTCAACTTTGATATTGTGATGCACGGTACACCTCTCCACGTGCAGATGTCCTCAGTGTCCTTCTCCGATTTAACACCACTGTTCTCTTGGTGTTCTTTGAAAGGTATTGCCAGACATTATTATCCTATATTTATTCTTCCATAATTTTTGTGAAGGAAGATATAATTTCCCTTAACATTTAATTCTTGATGTAAAAATCAGTGCACCTTATTTAGCAACTTCATTGTTAATATAATAGCTTCATTATAATTAATGATAGAGAAAGGCAGATGAAGATGACAGATTTATCCCGATGCTGAGTAAAGCATTTAATGCCAGTGCTTTTAAGGAGATGCAATTGGGTGCTATTTTAAACAACATTTAATTGGATGTATTCAAAGGCCCTTTCTTAACAGAAGTTAAAATTAACCAGAGGCATGTACCTGTATAACTCAAACAAAAAGTTATTTTCCTTAATTTGTAGGTAGGTATATCTTACGTTACTTTTCTATGGATAATATGTGTGTTCAAAAAAGGGAGATAACTTGTTAAAGGAGAAGAGAGGAGAGGAGAGGGAAGAGAGAGAGAGAGAGAGAGAGAGAGAGAGAGAGAGAGAGAGAGAGA
>JADRCD010236120.1:0-31998 GCA_019843815.1 Montemys delectorum
AGAATTTTTGCATAGATGTTGAGGGCTGAATTCAGGTCTTAATGCTTGTGTCACTAGCACTTTACCGACTCAGCCATCTCTCGAGCCTCAGAAAATTAATTAAACCCCTGGCAGTGGTATAGGGCTCAGAGCAATCACAAAGCTCTGGGTTCAATTTTAAGCAACCATAAGATAAAATTTTAAATGTCACAAATTCAGTTTTTCTATTTTCTGGCATAAATTGCTCTAGTAATCTGAGCTTTCTGTGGCTATCAAAATTCTCAAAAGAAAACAAAGCAAAGCAAAGCAAAACAGAACAGAACAAAATAAAACCTTGGTGTGTGTGTGTGTGTGTGTGTGTGTGTGTGTGTGTGTGTGTGTGTGAGAGAGAGAGAGAGAGAGAGAGAGAGAGAGAAATATAGGGAAGAGTATGTGTGAAGGACTCAGTACGTAGCCCAGACTGGCCTCAATCCAGTCTTCTTTCTGCCTGCCCAGCTGTCCCAGTAATGTGATTTCAAGCATACAAGAGATTTATTGCAGTCGTAATGTTTTATGCTCCTTTCAAAGTTAAGAGGAGCTTTAGGCCTTTAGTTTGGAGGGACAAAATAACCAAAGTTATAAGTCAATACTCTCCAGCATCTTTCTCAGTGAATTTATCCATGGCCCAACAACCATTCGAAAGTGCATTGTGACATAGTTGGTAGGGAAAGTTAAAAATAGATGGGTCAAAATAAATTAGCAATAGATATTCAGAAACATATGAACTAGGTCCATTTTAATAAAACAAGTTACTTCTCAGTTGAAAGGAAATTTAGTAGGAAAATTCCAAATTCATGCATGACCAATGAAATGTGTAAAGCAAAATTAAATGTTTATCTTTTGAGTTTATCAAATGTTATTAAATTTCTAGTTTACAACATGAAAGGAGTATTTGACTTTTACTACTTAGCTTCAGAATAAAAGTCAGTTGCTTTCATGTAAACTCTCAGGTGGAGTTTATGAAGTTTGAAGGAGGATATAATTTCTATAAAAACTGCAAGAATGAATAAAACTCAGGTCTAGATTGTGTTGGCAGAGATAAATGTAGAGTTCTTTAAGTAGGTGGAGGGCTTCACATTTGGAAAGAGATGTTGTCAGTCAATAAGGCATTGAGGGATGTTGATCGTGATTGGTTCACTTACCTGATAGACAAACCACTGACAGAAAGCTGGGGAAACCCATTCACGTGCATGAATGCCACAGTCCATAAATATAGCTTTTCTTTCTCCATCTTTCTTCCCAATCTATTAAAATAAGGGCGTATTTTATACTAGCTCAAATATTAGTCCCCTGTCAGTCAATAATTCATTTTCTCAAACAATTATTCTGAACCATGCTTATGCGGAGTATCCCCAGGGAAGATGGCGGCAGCTATCCTGTCTATTCACAGTTCATCTACTGTTACAGGATATTTTTTTTTTCAAGAAATTTCCAAGGTTCAGAGCTGCTTTTAGGGTTTTTAAAAAACAAACAAGCAAACAAACAAATAAACCAACCAACAAAACACAACCAAACTGTCTGGGGCTGGAGAGATAGATAGCTCAGCAGTTTAAGTACTTGCTGATCTTGCAGAACACCTGAGTTGTGATCACATATCCACATTGCCCACATCTAATGGCTCACAGCTGCCTGGAACTCCAACTTCAAGGCAACCAATTTCCTCTTTTTGCCTTCTTGGGTACTCACATGTATACATCCATATGCAAACATACATGCATATGTACAAACATACAAGTACATCCTTTATAAATAAAATAGATCTTCACAGAACAATCTAGTTTCAGTTAGAAGGCTCAGTTGATAAAGGCACTTGATACTAAGCCTGATTAAGGGCAGACTTCAGGACCTATCTTCTGAAAATGAGAAAACAGACTCCTTAAGTTGTCCTTAGACATCCGTATGTGTCATGTCATGTATGTAAGTGTACACCCACCCACCCACCCCCACTTAAATAAAAACAATAAAAATTTAAAACCCAGTACTCCTGAGTTGCACGTCAGCCTGTAGCAAACTAAAACCTATGGCAGAAAATTTCCAAGTTCCCTCAAAAATAAAATAGCAATAAAATACATTGTCTTTTTTACTCCAATGTTTATGTTCTGTGTTGAGATACGGATTATAATGCTAGTTTGTAAACTGGAGGTGTTTTGACTGGAATGAGGCCTGGTGCTGTATGTAGACTGGGTTACCTGTTGTTTGAATGGCTTTTGTTTTAAATGGAGTTCAGATTTTGTTTGGGTAGTTGAAGACACTAAGAAAATAGAGACATAAGGTGTCAATGCCTTCCCAACTATTAATGAGCTGCTCAGGGAGCAGAATCTTGGGGTCTACAGAGTCTGACAATGCATTAACCTTGAGCTCTAACACATTAACTCCTGCTCTGGTGTTACATATGTGTGATAGTTAACTTTCATGACTTTCATTCACTAGTTTCATTCCATTAAAATGGACTTGGAAGGAGTGTGTAGACAAATATACTGCAAACTGAGTTGCAGCCCAGCTATCCTGTGGAATAGGTTTGCATTCTCTAGCAGGTACTTGCTTCTCTTTTGATTGCATGGAAGACTATTGATACTTATATTCTTAAGCTGATATCCAGAACTTAAATATTTCCAAAATAACATGTTTTGAAACTTCAAATTTAGCCTAACTGACACAAAATAACTTTAATGTCCTTGTTTTGAAATAACAAATGAATTAATGGTTCATCAATTATTTTTACCTTGAGAACATATAATGGATTATCTTCAACAGTCGATCCAATTTTAATCCTTGAAATCATTTCAGGATGTTTTTCTAACATTTTTTCAGTCCAAGAAACAATCTTAAGAACAAAATCAAATTTGAAGAATTAAAGTAAAGGAAAATTGCAACCAAGGAAGAAAGTAATTTTAAAAGATGGTAATAGACATTGTATAGCCTACCTTGTCCCAGTCATTATATTTTCCATAACTGTGCCTGCCTGCAGTTTCATCTTTCACATCAAACTGTTTCTCTATCTCTTCTTGTAGGTCATGTATCAGAATTCTGTTTGACAGAAGAATGATAAAAATACACTTATCACAGGAAGGTTTTATCATAAGAAAGAGGACATTTTATCTTTCATTTGCAGGAAAAAGCCTTTCCCCTCCTTTATCTGAAATAAAGTTCACTTCCTCATTTCTCTTTCCTAGGCATCTCTGTTGGACAAGCCATTGGATGACTTCTGTTATGCAGAACTTTATCACAACCTTGGATTCATGTTGCTACCCAGAACTTTAAAAAGCTTTCTCCAGAAGTAGAGATTGTGGTATCCATACATTATTTATGAAAATTTGAAGAGTTTGTATGTAAAATATTTCACCAATAAATCTTATATTGATTATATGGTTGAATAATAGCATTTGGGGGTGCATTTAGTTAAATAAAATTAATTATACCTATTGCTTATTCCTTTATGATAAAATACTAGCATGTTTGAAATCATACACTTGACTCACACTTTTATCTCTAAGATGTTCCTATCTCTCTCTAAAGTACACGCGTACTCATCTATATCACAGGCAGCAGTGCACAATATCTACAGAATAGAATTGTATTACTATTTTAGCTTTTGAAACTTGGGATGAATTTTGAATAGCAACGATGATGATAATAAAACTACTGACTTAGCACTTAGCACAAGCTAAGTATTTTTCAAAGCTTTTAAGTACATTAACTCACTTTGTCTTCACAAGAGATGTTTTAACTTCATTGTACTGATAAAACCTGACCCACATTGTGTTCAAACACCTTGTCTAATGATAGAGGAAGAACTGGCTAAAGTGCTTTTGAGAGGGTGAAAAGAGTCAGGAAAATGATCAGGAGGGTGACACTGTTGGTATCAAAACATTTATACCTCCATTTTCAATCTTTATCTCTTCTTGAGTCAATTCATCTCCTGATTTCAAGGTCTTACAGATTGGAGAATGATTGGCTACCCAAGGTCTGCCTCTTTAATTTTCAGTTCTTACCCCTAATCCAGACTTCTCCCAAACACATCAAACTTCCTACTTTTCCTTTTTTTCTCTTTACTCTGTCCTAAATTTGTTTAATATGGGCCAGATTCTGCTTCATATACATTATGAATCCTGTCTATATTATTCCCACTTAACTAATGAGGAAATTATTGCTTAGATATATATTTGTATTTTGTAACTTTTTAACATTTGTTTATTTATTTATTTTGTGTGCCTGTGTAGGTCAAAGGCAACTTACAGGGGTCAGTTCTCTTCTCCTATTTGGACTTCTGGGATAAAACTCAGATAGTCAGAGTCATCAGTGAATTCCTTCACCTACCTACCCACATTGCTAGCCATGTAGATAAGATACCTTTGTATTTGGAGTTGGGAATTAGAATCCAAAATGCTTCAGCTTTGTTTCAAAAGTGCAGTTTTCAATATGCACACAAATACTTGAATGCATCTTTTGTTTACTTGTTGATTTACTGCTCAGGTTCACAAACTTATTTTTAAACTCATGTAGTAGGAAACTGTATTTACATATAATAAAACTTAATGCTGGGGCTATAGCACCTCCTTATTCTTGTTTTCAAAAAATATTTTGTTAGAATAATTTTAGAAAATAAAATAATCAGAAAGGTGATTTCTTGATAGAAATATTGGTACTAAATTATGGATAAGTTTGAGAAGAATTTTGCTAAAATCAGACTAAGTGGTTTTGATGCTTCAGCAGAATTTTGTATATTTTGATTACCATTTCATGTATTATAAGTGGCATTTTCTCTAGTAAACTTTTAAACTGGCTATTATTCACATGAAATATATTTGTTTTGGTTATATTTATGTACTACTCATCTTAATGACTTTAAATTTTTTATTGGCATTTTATTTTTAAATATTAATTATATATAGTCATATATATATCCAAATGCACTTACTTTCTCTTAGAGTAACTGCATTTTCTTTCTTTCTTTTTTTTTACTTTTCCCATTACTATTTCTTTGCTTTATTGCATTGGTTAATTAAAACAGAAAAATAATAGAACTGGAAGAGAGGCATTCTTTTTTTTTTTTTTTTTATTCTCCTCTTGATAGAGAAACCTATCTCTCACCCGTAAGCATGATGTCGAATGCCACTTTGGATTGCTATAGAAGGTCTACTTAGATGATCTTTATATTTTTGCTCACTAAGGCAAAGTTGCTTTGATGTCTATTACTGATTCCTGAGTGTATTAAATACTGTATTATAGCTGCAGAAGATTTACAAGCATCCCACTTTGCTTCTTTTACATACAATGTTAAAATCAATGTTTAACCTAAAAGGGATAGATAGAGTGAATTACTGAGAAACGACTTGCTTAAAATCAGACTATATTGGGTTAACCTATCTGACAACAGGACATAGTGAGCACATTGTCTTAGATGTTGGTCCACATGGTCCAACACATCTTGGTAGCTACTGTAGTCTATGAGGACTTTACTTTCTTATAATACACTATGAAAATCATGATTAAAATGACAATGTTTTCTTAACACTGAACTAGTTAATATATTTTATTCTGAGACACAGGGAATGGTGCATTATGATAGAAACATTTCAAGAAATATCTAAAAGAACAAGTTGGAGGGAGGCATAGGACTCACAAGTAGGACAGGATCCTCTCTAACTCCGTCTACACCTAGGAGTGACCATGGTGGATACACAGCTCTCTTTTCCCCTTCCCTGCAAGCAGAGAGCTTGCCTTCAGGAAGTGCTCTAACCCAGGCACTTGGGTGAGATATGCCATTTTCTCTCTGGTGACTTTCTAAGGCTGGACCAGCCGGGAGGCACAGGACTCACAAGTGGCAGGGCAGTTGGGACAGAAGCCTCTCTACATCCATCTACACCTGGGAGTGATGACAGTGGATCCACAGCCCTCCCGGCCTCTTCCCTGCAAGCAGAGAGCTTGTTTCCAGAGAGTGCTCTAACCCAGGGACTCAGGTGAGATCCACCATTTTCTCTCTGATGACTTTCTAAGGTGGGACCAGCCAGGAGGCACAGGCCTCACAAGTGGCAGGGCAGCTGGGTCAGGATCCTTTTTACCTCAGACATTTTGTTGCATACAGGAAACCCACCTCAATGACATAGACAGACATTACCTCAGAATACAACGATGGAAAACAATTTTCCAAGCCAATGACCCTAAGAAAAATGCTAGAGTAGCCATTCTAATATCTAATAAAATCGACTTTCACCCTAAATGATCAAAAAAGATAAGGAGGGACACTTCATACTCATCAAAGGTATGATCTACCAAAATGAACTCTCAATTCTGAACCTCTCTGCTCCAAGTGCAAGGGCATCTACATTCATACAAGAAACTTTACTAAAGCTCAAAGCACACATTGCACCGCAAACAATAGTAGTGGGAGATTTCAATACCCCACTCTCTGCAATGGACAGATCATGGAAACAGAAACTAAACAAAGACACAATGAGAAACAGAAGTTATGAAACAGATGGATTTAACAGATATCTATAGAACTTTTTATCCCAAAACAAAAGGATAAATTCTTAGCACCTCATGGTACCTTCTCCAAAATTGACCAAATAATTGGTTACAAATCACACCTCAACAGATGCAAGAAGATTGAAATAATTCCTTGCATCCTATCAGATCACCATGAATTAAGGCTGCTCCTCAATAACAACATAAACAATAGAATGCCCACATACACGTGGAAGCTTAACAACACTCTACTCAATAATAACTTGGTCAAAGAAGAAATAAAGAAATTAAAGACTTTCTAGAGTTTAATGAAAATGAAGCCACAACATACTCAAACTTATGGGACACAATGAAAGCAGTCTTAAGAGGAAAACTAATAGATTTAAGTGCCTCCAAAAAGAAACTGGAGAGAGCATACACCAGCAATTTGACAGTGCATCTGAAAGTGCTAGAACAACAAGAAGCAAATTTACCCAAGAGGAGTCAAAGGCAGGAAATAATCAAACTCAGGGCTGAAATCAACCAAATAGAAACAAAAAGAACTATACAAAAAATCAACTAAATCAACAAAATAGATAAACCTTTAGCCAGACTAACTAGACGGCACAGAGACAGTATCCTAATTAACAAGATCAGAAATGAAAAAGGAGACATAACAACAGACACTGAGGAAATCCAAAAAAATCATGAGATCCTACTACAAAAGCCTATACTAAACAAAACTGGAAAACCTGGATGAAATGGACAATTTTTTAAACAAATACCAAGTACCAAAGTTAAATCAAGATCAGATCAATGATCTAAACAGTCCCTTATCTACTAATGAAATAGAAACAGTCATTAATAGTCTCCCAACCAAAAAAAGCCCAGGACCAGATGGGTTTAGTGCAGAGTTTTATCAAACCTTCAAAGAAGACCTAATACCAATACTCCTCAAACTATTCCACAAAATAGAAACTGAAGGCACTTTACCCAATTCATTCTATGAAGCCACAATTACTCTTATACCTAAACCACACAAAGACCTAACGAAGAAAGAAAACTTCAGACCAATTTCCCTTATGAATATCGATGCACAATTACTCAACAAAATTCTTGCAAACAGAATTAAAGAACACATCAAGACGATCATCCACCATGATCAAGTAGGCTTCATCCCAGGGATGCAGGGATGGTTCAATATTCGGCAGTGTCCTGCTTTTGCTGATGAGATGACATTTTCCATTTGTTAGCATCAAACCCTGAATTCAGCAAGGTGCTATATGTTCTTTATCTTGCTCTGTAATCATTTACTAATCATCTGTGATCATTTGCTCAGATCTAATAAGATAAGAGCAGCTTATATTCATATACTTCTGATTTTGGATCCCAACTCTACACTTGATGCTAAATGTTACCTTGAGCAGTTAAAATTTTTTTTGACCTTTGTTTTTCTCCCTTTTGATATATTTTGGTCCCTCTTGATATATTTGGGACCAAATATATCATTCAAGATTTTGAAGATGTATGACTAGGTGTCCTCAACATTCCTTAGTTATCCAGTAAACCTCAGAAAAGTGAAGGCAAGTTTCACAGTTGATAATCACTGTACAGATTTAATATCCTTTAATTATATTTGATTATCTATAGTCATGTGACTCAATGATTCATACCTCCCCACCCCCCACACAATTTCTTATGAGGAGTTGAAACATTGTAGAGGTTCTCTACCTAGTTTCTTCTTTTAAGTTGTCTTATGGATCTGGCTGTGAGGCAGAACATAAGTGTTGTATACTAATTAGAATTAGTATAATTAGAATTGGTGTGGATTTGTATTAGCAGCACTGACAGAATTATTATTTATATCATATTTAACTCATTGTGTGTTTAGCCTTTTTCTTATGAATTTTGCACTCCTGAGAACGTAAAAGTGTTGAATGTATGTCACTGTGTGAGTTTGTGTACTTCTATCTTGTGTTTCCATGTAATTTTGAGTAGTTTCTTACTATCATTCTATTCTGTTATATCATTTGAGTTTTATTGTATTAACAGCTAGTTTCTAAATTAATTTTTATGAATAACTTTATTTTCTAATTTTAACTTTTGATCAAAGAAAAGACAATACTGGAGACTACCTCAATATGAAAGAGTTCTAAAAATGCTTAGAGTGTTAAGAGCTGAGTTGAAGTACTGTGTGTGCCCCTGAAACCCAGTTCAGTATGTGCATTTTCTTTTCAACACCCATTTGCCAGTCTCTTTGGGCTTGTTAGTATACATTCATTATTTGTGTTTCAGATTTGGCTTTTTGTGATCTTATAAATGTATAAATGAAAAGGAGCTAAGCATGTCCGTTACTTAAAATCAAACTTGTTTTAGTGGCTGAATTTTCTGAAAATTAAAAGATATCATGCATAGATCCTTTAAACTGAATAATAAAGAGTGTCTAAGTGAATTATCTTATCAAGCTAGCTTCTATGGTTTTGGTTGGCCAGGTGTCTCGAACATAAGTAGATATTTTTTTTGTTCTAGAACTCCCTTCTATTATTGAACCAAATAATGCACATAATTCACATGAAAATAAATTATATCCTTGAATACAGAATTTTAAATGGTTTTTATTATTACAAATCATCTTCTATATTTACATTTTTGATGGAAGTATGTAATTACATGGCTTTCCCATGTCTATAGCTACATTGAGACATTTTCTAGAAACCCTATCATAGACAGATAAGTCTAATTTTGATAAATAGTTTTACATTTTGCTTCTTGATGCAGGAAGTAAGAAACTATCTGAGATGAAGTGACCCTTGAGAGGATCTCATTCACACCCCTATAGGGTCAGGGCTATTTCAGACAAGAAAGGCCCAAGATAGGGGGAAAGACAGGTATCTTATTAAATGCATGGTGTCAGCTCCTTGACTCAGTCTTCCAGAATTCACTTTGCTGCCTACAGTCTTGTCAAGCATTGCACTCTTTGTCTGCATTAAAAGGGTAATAAGGAGAATGGAAGTCTTCGTTGTTTTTTTGTTTGTTTGTTTGTTTGTTTGTTTGTTTTTTGATCCTGCTGTTCAAGCCAGATTGTATAGAATTTGGCTGGGCACTATTGTGTTTTCGTTTGGGCTGGGTACTTTGTGTGAAAATTAATTAATGCTAGGGATTGATATCAGATCTCTATTAAGTAAATTGAAGGGTAGCCACTGAAGCACAAATCACAAGTGAGAAGCTTGGTTATGGAGTGAATCTGTGTAGAGTGCATGAAGTCCTTGTGCTCACAGATAGCACTAGAGAAGCCAGGAGTGTTGAACTCACAGACTTTTCTGCTGAGTAGAAGGGATTTACACGTGTTTTCTGCCCAGAAAGCTGGGATTGGATGAACTTTATAATGCAGCGATCTTTTGCTACTGTAGAGCAGGCCTCATCCAAAACCCCCCAGACTACTGAACACTGTTTCTCAGTCAATAGAGCCAGTTCTTATGAAAGAGGTCCCATGTACTTCGCAAGTTAATTTACTATTATGCTTATTCCAGACTCTTCTTTCCCACACCGTTAATCTGAGCACTGCTTGTCAGTCAATAGAACGTATTTTTATGAAAGACATCACAGGTACCTTGCAAAGGAGTTCTGACATAGTCATGCCTTAAACTTTTACTGTAATAATTGTCACAAGGAAACTTTTTCTTCTCAAAGTTGAACTATGCTTAAGTATATCAAAAATAAGCTGCTCAAGGCCAGACTCTAGAAGTTTGAACCCAGACCAGCTAACTAAATCTTGTTGAACTGGATTTCCTTCTTGCCTCATGAGCATCATTTCTCTGACAGCCATAATGTTTGTAGGGACCCCCACAAGTCTGGAGGGGGTGTGTGTGAGCCAGTTCTTTCAGATGAAAAGATCAAGATGTCAGCTAAATGTAGTGTAATACGGCAGTCAGAATGCCCTACGGGGGTTCCTCCAGTCTTGGCGCTGAAAATCCGAGAATTCTGCAAAGTATCTGTTTCTATTTTTAGTGGTTCTATTTATTAAAATGTAGCAAAGCGTATGCAAGGATGTTAATCAGAAAGCTTAAATGCTTACATTTCTTTGTTTCTATAATAGTCTCCTCAAAACAACAACAAAAGCAAAAATGGTCATCAATAATTATTACAGTAAGAGTTTTTATTTTAAAAACTAGGAACAAGAATGTTTTCATACTCTTTAAATACATGCATTTCCTTATCATTTCAAGCAGTGGCGTGTTTGTTTACGATACCGTACAGTATCATAAATCTAATTAAGCTGTAGTGAATCATAGTCTAACTCACTATGCCATACAATATCATAGACCTCAATAATTTTTACCTCGGCAAGAGGAAAACGGTCTTTGAATTAAAGCATTAAGTTCTACAGTGAAATATGATGTTGTAACTTCAAAAAGAAAGAGGTAGCGTTTATCAGTGCTTAATGGAAGGACAGCCTGGTGAGGTTTGAACGGTTTCCCTCAGTACCATCATACTGTTTCAAGGTATAAACACAGTTTATTTTCTAAATTGTGAATTGGTTTATGGTATTCATCACAAGGCTTTTTGTTTGTTTGTTTGTTTGTTTGTTTGTTTGTGTCCATGGCCCGGCCCCAAGACTCAGACTGTTACATAGCTCATGGTTGTTGTTCAGTCAATTGTAAGTTCCTTTTACTGCTCTGTGGGCCAGAAAGAGTCATTCAGTAACTTCGGTTAGTTAAAGTTCTCTCTTCTGGAGGTTAAGTCTTATTCTATTGCTTTATTTTTGTTTTGATGAAGTCACTTTTCTCTCCTAGAATATTATTTATTGATTGACTATATTCTCTCTCTATCTGATATGTGTGAATGAATACACACACACACACACACACACACACACACAGTGCCGGCCACTTCCTATAGCTCATGTACCCTGGGCTGACTACCAGTCAATGGTATTGATGTGTGCCTGGTTAGCTGCCCTGCTGGTTCACACCTGAACTCTCTGCTTATGGAACAGAGAAGAACAAATGTAAAATAGTGTGAACTGTCGATAACCCTATCACCTCTACAAACATACTCCAATAGCCTGAAAGAAACTGTGAGTTTTATCTTGTATAGATAGCACTTTATGGCTTAGCAGGCTCAATTTGAAATAGCTCCATTGCGTGGCTAGAACTGGAAAATATTTTACTGAATGAGGTAACCCAGACCCAGGATGGTAAATGCCAAACGCCGTACGCTCTCTTCTATCTGTGATACTGAGTCTTAACTCTTAGGTGTAAGTATGTAAACCTAGAATAATTGCAGAAATCAGGAAAGTAGAGAGGGAGAAGGGAATAATAGGGGAAAGCACTTACCGAGGAGGGCAGAGGGAGAAAGGACAGAAAAATAACACCAAGAGTATTTGAAAAAGCTATAGGCAAAAACATTGTTTTTACTTTCATAAACACACCCAGAGTTAATACAGAGTTAGTGGAGTTCTGCAGCATGAGGTGATAATGGTCCCCTGAAAAGCCACAGACTAACAAAACCCCCATTGTTGTTGGTCAGGGGGTCTAAGGCACGCCCCCTCCCTCCCCCCCCACCAAAAAAAAACCAATATAGGCTATTGCCATTGCCCTGGGTTGCTTCCCAGTACTTGAAGGTAAGAGTGTATTACTGAAGACACAGTACATTTCAGACACAGGACTTAGAGCAACTGAGATGAAGCTGGTGTGGAAACATTCTCCCTATCAGGAGGTGTTGTGCAGGCTGCCACAGGAGAGAGACATTCAACAATCCTACCTTGTAAACCTATTCACCCCTAACAATGACCACCTGGCAAGTCAAGATGTTCCCAGTGGTACAAAAGTGATTATTTATCACAGCCACATTTTCTTTCTCTTTCTCTTTCTCTTTCTCTTTCTCTTTCTCTTTCTCTTTCTCTTTCTCTTTCTTTCTCTTTCTCTTTCTCTTTCTTTCTCTCCTTCTCTCTCTCTCTCTCTCTCTCTCTTTCTTTCTTTCTTTCTTTCTTTCTTTCTTTCTTTCTTTCTTTCTTTCTTTCTTTCTTTCTTTCTTGGTGGGGTTTTAGACAATACCTAGTCTGTCTCTGCGTAGTCCTGGCTGTCCTGAAAATTTCTATGTAGACCAGATTGTCCTTGAACCCACAGAGATCTTCCTGCTTCTGCCCTCAGAATGCTGGGATTAAAGAGTGCCACCATGCCCGGTCAATTGCACTTTTATTTTAAGGTTAAGGAATAGCTGTTTATTTGGACTTAAAACCCATTCAGTAGGAGGGAATTCATGTATACCCATGGCTGGAGAGGTCATAAACCTTAGAGTAGTGGTTCCCAACCTTCCTAATGCTATGATCCTCTAATGTAGTTCCTCATGTTATGGTGACCCAAACCATAAAATTATTTTTGTTGCCTCTTCATAACTGTAACTTTGCTATTGTTATAAATCATAGTATAAATATTTTTGGAAATAGAGGTTTGCCAAACGAGTCACAATATGTTGAGAACCACTGTGCTAGAGAACAACCTATTAATGCCATTTCTCTAAACCAATATAGCTTATTACTGTATACTAAACCCGTATTCTATCCATACACCCATAGATAGATTTACCTTTTACCCCTCACCAAAGAAACTTCATTTTGCGAGAGATGGAAACTTAGAAAAGTTCATGGCTGGTCACCATTGCAGAGAATAACTGACTGTGGGCCTCTTGGTCTCAGTTTGACCATCTAGGATATATATTTTCTACCTAAGGATCGGGGGTCACCTTGGAAGAAAGGGAAGAAGGACTGTAAAATTCAGAGGACCCAGATGTCCAACACAAGACTGTAACTTCTAGACACAACAGCTTTGCTATGAAATTCCTGAAGCCCCAACTACACAGTTGCCTATACAATATCTGCATAATAACCACACCAGCAAACATATCAACTGGGACGGGACAAATTTCAGAAGACCCACCACTAGAGGAAGATCTATAAGAATCTGATAACTGCTGATGAAGGGATTATCCATTTTATTTTCAGGGATGGATCCTGTGATATGTTATATAGTCCCATGTGGTCATCCCTAAAACTACGTACATACAAGCAACACTAAGTGGACTCAGTAATGGTGTTCTTGTGTGTCTGTCAATAATGATTATAGAAGATGAAGTAATGAATTCCAGAGGGTGTGGATGGAAGGATGCAGAAAGAGAACAATGGAGAGAGGGTTGGAAATGATGGAAATTCAGTGTGCTCATGTATAAAATCCAACCCCTGTGTACCTAAAGACTTTTTAAAAAAAATCCTAAAGATTTTAGGGTTATCAAAACTCTATGAAACATTGGTGGATATTTGTCCAGAACTTACTCATAATGGATTTTATGTTGTTCCAAGGTAGACTGGATAGTCTGAGATTCCTTCTCACTAACTCGGAAATCCACAGTCATGTTAACAGCAATATCATGGATGGCATCTGGATACCAGAAGTCAAGCTACAAGACAAGACCATTGTTAACTGTGGCTTGTTTGTTTGCTAAGCACACGTATATATTTAAAATTCTGAGTGTGGCTGTGTATACCTGTACCTTTAGAAATGTGGGGTATAAAAACATGAGGATTCTGGAGCTTACTGGTTGCTGGGTTGGGTGAGAAATCCCTTCTCAAAAGAATAAAGTAATGTCAACTGTGGCCATTACATTAAAGTGAAAAAGACATTTGTTGATTTCTTTGGCTTCTGTTTTTCATATGGGTATCTGTACATTTCCCCCACACAGGAGGGGAAGCACTATATAACACATATAGCTACTATACCCACACTGGCCATATGTTGTGCACCATAAAGGGATGTAGGATTGTGTGTAACTAATAAACTGGAGAATCTTTTTTTTTACAAATATATTTAAGAACTGTTGAATATAAAGTCATAGGAAAGAATTCATTTGTACTAACTAACATTTTAGGACAATGCATTGATCACCACAAATAGAAGAGACAACTCTTTTGATTAATCATGCTTTAATGGGTATGTACATGATTATTTAATAATTGATTTGGCCACAGTTGGCAGTAATCCAGCTTTTACAATTTTCTGGCTCCTCCCCTGAATCTCTCTGTGGATTCTAGAGTTCTGATAAGGTTTTTATCTGATAAGAAGGTGCAATTTATTAATCTTGTTTTTTAATTTTACTTTTTTTGTAATATGCCTTTGAGCAAATCATTGAAACTGATTATTTTTCAGTGTGCTTTAATTAAGAAGTATGGTTAATAGGCTTCCTTGGTGGGTACTAGAGATGTAGTGAGGTGGATATATGTCCTGAGATATCATGAGTGCTGATGTCCTCTTTGCTATGTGCCCATAGCCGGAATGTTCAGCAATTTTAATGTGTGAGCCCACAAGAACAGCCCTGAGGTTAAAATAGTTTGAGAAGGTTCCAGCTCTTGAGTTTCTTTAAAATCACAGTCAATTTTGAAATCTAGTGGAGTGCAAATTCCAAGTCTGTGAGATGTGAAGATGTTGTCCAGTCTCCACCATCACACTCCACCTGGGAGATGTGAGGGAGCTGCTCAGTCTCTGCCATTACACCAAGACTGAGGTATGGTCCAAGTCACTGTGGATATCTCTTAGTTACATCACACTTCAGGTTTTGGGCAGTCCCCTATGGCACAACATGAGGTTTTCATCGACCAACCAACACATTTGTTTACTTTGGAACATCATAGGATAAGTTGAACATATCAGGGGCTAGTTTATAGGCCAAATATCACAATAACAATATCTGCATTATAGCAAAAAATATGGAGGAAGAGTTTCATGCTCAAAGTACTGTTATGAACATTTATTAAGTAGCAAGGACATAAGTGTGCCACAGAAGTGTGGAAGGAAGGAAGTTATAAGAGGAGGTTTTTGTGTGCCAGACAAAGCTGCATATAAGTATTTCCATCATGTTAGCTAACAGCAGAGGAAGGAGCAGGATATTCTAACAGAAAGAACAAGGCAATTTCCTGCAGGAGATATTGACTGATCTGTCTTATAGAAACAGGAAGACTTAGTCAGATAAAGAATTAGAAAATAACATTCCTGTGAAAAAGGGATATAAGGTGGGTGAAGTTGTGATGTCTGTGGATCTCCAGGGGCAGGAAACAGAGAAGAGGTACTGGGTACTCAAAATGGTAGCCATATGGAAAATCATGGAGGACTCTGGCCACACCAACCACCCGCAGATACTTTTATATCTTTTTTTTTTTTTTTTCACAGAAGGCTGTGATATCCATTGTGGTTCCTGCTTAGTGATGCGCCTATGTCTGGAGAGCAGGTGATGATCAGCTACATGTCACAGGGGATGGCCTGTGAACTTCTGTAACTTGCTTAAAGCCACAAAGCCACTATAGAACCTCTACATCTGGCTCTAAAGAACATGCTGCCCTTGTGGACATTTTCAAATGTTGTCAAGTTTAAAAATTGGTGAACACATGGCTTTGTGAGAGGCAGAACTAAAATGCTAGACACTGGTGTTCTAGAGAAGAGACATCAGAATTGCTCCAGTCTGAGGCAGGCCAGAGCAGCACAGAGGCGATGACCACGTAGGTGTGAAGAGTACTTAGGGATTAGAATAGGCAGAACTTTGGACTGGTTGAAGAGAAGAGTGTGACTGGAATGAAAGACAGGCTTGGTTCTGGGTTTAAATCTGATGTGTAATGTTGGCGGCTTCAGTTGACTGGGACAAGCTGACTTGTGTAATGGGAGTGGCTTAACCCATGATAGAAAGATGTCCTCTTTTCTGTTGGATTTTAAGATACTGTTTTACATTTAAGAATCTCTTTTGGAGGTTGAATGTTAATTAAAGTAGGTTGCAAAAAGTTTATTCCTACACCTACAGTCCTGCTTTCTCTTTGGGGTACAGGAAACTTCCTTTGTGTGTATACACCTGTCTTATACATTCTGATTTGTCTGAGAAATTTCAATAAAACGTCTTTGCATAGAAAAAAAAAGAAAAGAATCTCTTTTGAAGGTATCCTCACTGCTGGCAAGCTAAAGTCAGCTGGTACTTCACTCTCAATAGATTGTATTTGAACAGAAGTCACCAGAAGAAATTTGAGTGGATGTTGGGGGTGGGAGAATTCAGAGTACAGACAGAAGTGAAAGGGGGCAACGAGAAAGGTGAAAGGTGCCAAGAATGCCCTTTGTTTTACAGATTTACTTAGGAGCTGTTGCTTGTAAAGCCACAAGGAAAAGCAGTGAATCATGGAAATACAACTATGTGAAGTGCTGACTTCCGGCTGAGTTATCCCAAGCATTCCTGTCCTTCTTCTCCCTCTTCCATTTGTCAACCTTTTACAGCCCATGGGCGTTGCAGATAAAATAAAGGGAGTCTCTCTTAGAGAAGAGAAAAGAAAGAGATAAGAGCCCTCTAAATGTTTTACCTCAATGGTTTGGGTCAAGTCCTTCAAGATATTGGCTTGCTTTTCATCCTGGAGTTTCACACGGAATACCTTCTCCCTTCAATTAGATAAAAGACAGAAACCAAAGAAAAACTCAATGAATTTTAAAGCCATATTTCTTAATTCTTCTTCTTTTTTTTTTACCCTGAGACTGGACCGTAGGAAGAGAAATTTACCTGTCAAAGTGGACAGGAGCAATTGCAAGTGTGGTGTAGATGCCACTCATAAACAAGAAGAACTTCATGTTTTTTTTCTTTGCTTGATCTTACCCCTTAATGGGCTTTATACCTCAGCTTTTTATCTCAAGGAGCAGCTGATTTCCTCTGTGGTTCCCGGGGATGAACAGTCTTTCCACCTCATATTTTTACAGTGGGGAGGGGGGCAGGCTTGTGAATATCCAGACCTCTTTCTACTCTCTTATATTTTTGGTTGTGATCCTAGCCTTTAACGGCTGAGTCACCTCTCCAGCCCTTTACTTTCTTAATAATAGGAAATATATACTTGTCCAAAATATATTTGGAGAAATAAATCCCTTTAGCAAGTAGTTTGCACAAGGTGATAGGATGAGTCTATTCACGGAGCTCCATTCTAAAATGCTAGCCTCCCAGCATGCTTGAATTAAACAGCAGATGAAGCACACTCATAGGTTTTAAATACAAAAGATATTAATATACTTAATTTTTTGTGAGTATGTGTTTGGAGTGGAGTTTGTGCATGCTATGATATATATGTGGAGACCAGAGGACAACTTAAATAGAGAACTCATTCTATCCTTTTATCATGTCGTTTTTGGGGATTTGACTCAAGTCATGGGTCTTGGTGGCAATTGTCTTTACCCACTGACCCACTGCACTGACTTAATTCTACATTTTAAAAGTTACATTTATAACCTCAAATG
The DNA here is from genome assembly GCA_019843815.1 of Montemys delectorum. NCBI lineage: Eukaryota > Metazoa > Chordata > Mammalia > Rodentia > Muridae > Montemys > Montemys delectorum. The sequence continues at coordinate 17,766 of JADRCD010236120.1, forward strand.
AATTTGAGTAACTGCCACAGAACTTTGGTGTATAGTCTTATGGAATGAAGCTTTATAAAGTTATTCTCCCCCTCAGTCCTCTTTCTCTTCCCCTCTTCCACTTCCCCCTCCTACTCCCTGTCCTTCTCCTCTTCCTCCTCTTCCACTTCCCCTTCTCCTTCTCCTCCTCCCTTGCCCCTCCTCCTCTTCCTTTTCCCCGTCTTCCACACCCACTCGTCTACACCAGTCATATCCAAATTATGGGGGGGGGGGAAAAACCTGATTAAGGATGAGAGGTGTTAAGGATCCAAAAGGAGTTCTGTGCCTCTTGGGTATTCAAGATAGTCGCTGGCATCTCCTAACACAGACATGTTCCGGATCAGTCTTTCCAATCGTCAACACGCCCTCTTATTTAGGCATAAAGGTACCCCAAGAAATGATTCATTAATGGCTAAGATTGGGCATTGTTTCCTGGCTAGCACTATGATTCCAATATATCCTAATTTAATTCCAAGATGTCCTTAGCTTGGAATTTCTCTCAAGGAATCTGCCTTACCAGACAGGTTTCCTTTAGAGTTAGCAACAAAGGTCAAGCACATACCTTAGGGCAGCCCCTTAATAGTCAGAACTGTTTTACATACTAGAGAGTAATCCAAGGGCTTCCCTCCAGCGAGACCTAGAGAATTAGCAGGAAATGCTAGATCGGATTCTCCTAGTCTTGCCTCCAGCAGAAGCAGTAGCATAGGAATACCAAAATAGCCCGAGTAAGGAGGGCTCAAATGCCCTTCCTCCTGCTTCATACCTGGCTACTTGATTCTACCTTGTGTGGTGGTCACTTGCCTATGTGACTTCAGTCTTGCTCTCTGATCCTTTTGACCCCCTACGTGACTCTTGTCATTCGCCCTGTTTCCTGTATGCCACTATAAGCCTGCTTTTCACTTTGTGCTCTCTCTTGAACTTGGACTCTCTCTTGGACGGAGACTCGCACTGGAACTTAGATGAACTAGGACTTAGATTCATGTAGTCCGCAGTCCCCTGGGCCCAGAGTGCTTGGCCCCCGGGGGATGCAGCGTCTATCCAGAGGAGATGGCTGCTGCTTTAGACCCAGTGTGTTTCAGGTAGCCTCAGATGTACCTTAATTACTAAGCCACCAGATTTATCATTTCTCTTTTGCAATGACTGTAAAAGTCTGATGCTATTTTTAAGAAATACATTCAGATTTACCACACCCTGTGTCAAATCTGATTTTCATCTGTCAATTTAATTGCCCACCTAACCAGAACTCTCATCCCGTGGAAATTGGGGTCCCCGAAATGAACCCAGTCCGTGGTACCCTTCCTCTCCTCCTCCTCCTCCTCCTCCTCTTTTCCCTCCTCTTCTTCCTCTTCCACTTCTCCTTCTTCTCTTCCTCCTTCTCTTTCTTTTTTTGGAAGGTTGGGTGAACAAGATATTGCTATGTTTGAGTTGGGTTTATGAGTTTAAGGTTGGCTTTGCCTCAGCCATATTGGTTCTGGGATTGTAAATGTATGCTAGGTGGTCAACTTAATTGCCTATTATAACTATCAAAGTATTATTACTGGAGGCTGTCCTTATTATCTGAGCAACAATATATATTCCATCCAAGGGTTTAATGTATTCTCCCAAGAATCTTGTCTAAACTCTGAAGATAAGAAAGTGGAAACTTTTACAAAATGCCACATGTCTTAATTGGTCAATGTTGCCAACAGTAGAAACTCTCAGAGCAAAGGCCTGATCTGTTACTTTTGCCTGAACATGTGTTTCACAAGAGCAAACTGATAAGGAAAGCTTGATTTTAGATTTAAACAGATACAAGCTTAAAACAGGTCCTAAACCTCAGCTGTACCCATGTGAGCAGTATCTTGCCTTAGTTCCTTATCTGTAAAGATGCTATGAAGATGTTCATGAATGACAGGATTAACTGAGATAGTGTATGTAAAGGAATTAGTATCTGGTAAATGACCATATAAAATGTAAGCTCACTTTCAGGTTCTACAAACAGAAACTTACAGTTGGCTACTGTGAGGCTGCAGAACTGATCAGTATCAACATGTATCATGTGGTAGATTCAAGTAAAGGCTGTAACTCTTAGGGGTGAAACTTCTCTCTGCATTTATGTTGTTTTCTATTTCAAGAAAGTGAATTGTTTCTGGACATCTCATCTTCAGATTTAAAAACTTCTAATCTGAAAATAATTTTGCCAATTATATAAGAGAATTAAAAAAAAAAACCTCTCTTAATTATGGTAGTCTATGGTACTTTTTTCCTTTTGGTCTTAAAACTTTGATGATCAGAACCAGATCTGTGGGACTCACAAGGTAGAAGGAGAGAACCAACTCACCTCAGTAGTCCTGATACAACCTTACACCACTTTTATATGAAGTTGGGAAGAGGTTCGATGTAATTTGAGGCAAGCGGCAACCTCATGATTGGGTTCTGATGATAAAGTACATCAATTGACCTGACACACATTCAGGCATACATTCAGGGTCACTCTCCCCAACTGTCCACTTACTGTTTGAGGCAAGCGACAGTAGATTTCAGAAATATTCCTGAACTTATATTCAGAATGCGTGTTATTTCTTGGCATACAGAGTTCATCGTAGCTTCCTGTCACCATGATCACCGTACCAAAGTTTATAAAAGGGCTTGGCCTGTGTGTCAAGCAGGATGAATAGCTGTGAGAATAATGCCATTTCAGAACGGGCTGTATCAAACTGTGATATCTCAGATTAAATGAGTCACCTCAAATTAGGAGTTTAACACTTTACACAGCAATACATTTCTATCTGTCAGAGTTCCAAGATCCTAGGACTTCTATGACCACGCTAATCTAAGCGCATGTTAAGATATTGCTTCGTTATTCTGCTCTGCTTTTATGTTCTCGAACATCATTACTGTCAAAGAATTGTCACAGAAAATGGAAGTGAAAAATTTTGTTAGTAGGATCTTTCTAATGATTCTCCTTCTTAAAATTCAATCCAAATGAACTGTTAAAAATACCTTTAGATATGTCCCTAAAGGTATGCTGAAAGAGAAAAAAAAATTTGGATTTAGTTGTAGGTGTTAGATGTATTAATTTTTCTAACGGTGTTTGGGGTTAAACAAAGGCATTGGATCCCATAATTTAAAAAATTATATTGACTGATTTATTGACTGTGTGTGTGTGTGTGTGTGTGTGTGTGTGTAAGTGTGTGATTGCCATGCGTAGAGGTCAGAGCATAACTTCGTGGAGTTGGTTCTAGGGCTTTGTAGCAGGTATTCTTACCTTTTAAAATATCTCAATGGTCCAGAATGGGTTGAGTTCTGAAAATTAAACCAAAGTACCTTGCAAATGCTGTAGAGAAATTTGTCTTCATTACCTTCATTACAAAGGTAGCGTTTCTCTGAACAAATATGTAAGTGTCTGTTATAGGAAGAGGGGGATGATACGCTGCTCCAAGGAGTCAGCTCAGCAAAATTTCATGCAGCTCCCAAATTAACTTACTAATTTTTCATGTTTTTTTCCTAGAAAAATCTATCTTTGATCAATCCATGTAGTCATTTACAAAAACAGAACTACAAAGCACTGGGTATCAGATATGTGGAAATTGGGATGAGTGGAACCAGAAAACATCCTGTTCTTTTTTTTAAACTAAAGGATAAGAGAGATATTCAGCACAACCTAGAATGGTTGTTAGGAGTACTTGGAACTGAATGAAGGGCTCCAAGGTAGCCCTGGACTCAGCAAGTGGAGGGGGCTAAAGGAGAAAGAAGGGGCTTTCTCAAGAGCTGGGGATGGGTGCTTTTTCATAGGCAAGAATGAGAAGGGGTCAGTTAGCTGGGCAGGTGTTCATCAGAAGGATGCACCGGGGAGGAGTGAGTCAGACTTCAGCCTTCTCTGTTTTTCTTGATACATTTTAAATGTACAGAACTCTTAGAATGTTTGTTTTCACTAGATAGGAGTTTATAGAAAAAAATGTCCTGAGTGCTGAAAGTCTCATGTACTTATAGACTCCTGATAGTATTTGCACGCTTGCTTCCCTGTTCCTTACTGTCCTTAAATTATCTCTCCAAATCTTAGAAAAGCCCACATGCATTTCTTTACATTTAAAAAAGTATTCAGTTTGGAACTTTGGATGGTTCTTGTTTTATTTATCTTCATAATTTGCATGTCTTGGTTGGCTTCATTCCTTAGTTAGGGGTGGGTATTTCTGTCCAGAGGCAAGGTAAGAGAGTGATTTGTGGAACAGAAATTAGATACTATTTTTAGGACTTTACTAGTAGCTACAGCTGAATTATTCTCCCATTTCGGAGGTATAGCCCATTTCAGGCTATACCTGAAAAACGTGGAGGAGAGCTAAGACTCTACACACACACACACACACACACACACACACACACACAGGAACACCGAGGCTAGGGAAAGCACACATATATGCAAATGTGTATATGCATACACTTAATTTATGGTGATTTACTTTCTGCACTTAAGGATGTCCCTCAACACAAGTGACACATTCCTATACTGCTTTGAAGATGAGTGGTAAGTTGTAGCGGTTGTACTGCTGCCATCTCGTGACAAATCAGGGCATTAGTCAGTTTATGGCTTGACAGCTTCTCAAGTCCCAAATGGCTGGGACTTCAAATGAATGTTATATAAGAACATTGTTATACTTCAACATGTCATGTTCACATTATCATAAATATAAAATCATATTTTTGGCACCACATTTTTACAAGGTCCTCTGAAGTTATAAATTAGGTATATATTATTCTGTTTTAAAGTATGGAATTGGTGTCCCATATTAGCTCACTTTCTTCTAATTCCAGAAAATATCAATTCATGTGTGATGTGTAAAACATAGAGTGGGTTTTGCTTCTTTTATTGGTCCAGCTGGTCCAACTAGCATTTCTTGTCCTGCTTCCAGTCTGCTTGCCACAATCAGCTGTTCCAAGAAGACTCTAGTAAAGTCATTCAACACGCACCATCTTCCATGGTTTCTCATGGCTCTGAGATCAGTGCATCAAGTTCTAAACACGGCTCTGCCTGATGTGGCCCTTCTCTTCCTCCCTAGGCCTGCTTGTAGCCTCTCCGAATTCCTTCTTCACTGACTTTCTTTTATTACCATTTGAATGATCACAGGAAGTTCTGGATGTCACTTTGTACAATGTATTATGATTTATTTACCCATATTAAATCAAAAGCCTTCTCCCCACACCATGAAGTATACTTCTTACATGTTACTCTTGAGCAGTGTGGAACTCATTTATTTAGCATATTAATTTTAATATACTAATTATATTAAAATTATAAAGCAAATAACTAATTTTCTTTATTAATTTTTGTTATTTTATTAATATATGACATAATATGTTTCTTATATTACATAGTATTTATTATAGCATATAAATATGTACTATAATTATTATATTTATATATTATTATTTTTATTGATTACTTATCCAGTGTCTGTTTTATATAATGCACATGCATGCACACACATACACATACACACACATATTATACAAACAGGAAGATGTCTAATCATTCTCTTTCATTGTTATGTCTTACATAACAATGGGAGTTGCTCAGTAAAATTCTTGATATGCTATAGCTATTTCATTATCTCACTTGAATGAGCTGAGCTAAAACCTAAGCCAGGATGCCACTTTTCCAGTTTTACTATGTTTTACAATCTTCACTGCCCACTATATTTTTCCTACTCATAAGCGTCCCATTATAACCAGGATTCTTGGACAGTACTGGTCAACTCCACAAGGAGTAATTTCTCCATAGCTGATTATAGCAGTATGTGCACACAGCCGACTTGCTCATTGTCCACAGTCACTCTCCCTCCCAAAGCAGGCAATCTGCTATGCTTTCCAAAAATGATATGATTTTATTAAGATGTTTTCAGAGGTCCAATTGGTCAATACATCAAGAAAATTAAGAGAAAGATTGGAATTTGCAAGCCTCCAAATAAACAAACAAAGTCAAGACCGACAAGAAATGAACAGTAAGCATTTTGAAATAAGGTGGTCCAGAGTCTTCACTAATATGGGTGTTCTCGGACATAATTGGCAATGTACTTGACTGCAAGCATTGTCTCCTCACAGGTTTGGCGGATCTGAGACTCAGGAAGCAGAAAGCCAAAGAAGCCTGTATCCCGGAGTTCAAAGGTAAAAGAATACTTGATTCCCTGATCGTAAGCCCAGTCGTCAGATCCCCCAGCAGCAGGATCTGAAATGAGAAAACAGCAGGAGAAAAACCTTTAAGTCTAGCAAGGAGGGTAAAAAGCAATCACCAGCTTCTCTTTCTAACAACGAATTTTTCACTGTGAAAAATATTACGAATAGACTTTTCTAGTCAAAAGAAAAGCCGAGTATATAAAAAATTCAATCCAATGTTGCCGTAGAATTATTTTTGAGAGAATGATCCCAGGAAGTATGCTTTTGGTAGTATGAAATCCTCAATGCACTTATATGGAGTGGGGAAGTACACAGTGGGCATCTCACTAAAGAATAAACGTCTCCCGGGAAAGCAAAGAAAACCGAGCGGGAAGAGGGCAGCACCCCAAGCTTGTAGAAACCCTCAGGATCGTGAAGCCTGACAGCTCGAGGGCAAGGGTACTACTCTTCTTTCTTTTTACTGCTGGAGACTGAGCTGGAGCCTTGTTCCTGTTAGGCAAGGGCTTTCCACTCAGCCACACCACCCCTGGTTCCTAAGTCTTCACATTTTATCTTTGGCGCCTGACAGAGCTGTTCATTTAGTTAAATCATTCAATTATAATTTTGTTGTCATTAACGTGTTTTATTTTTTGTTCATCTATTTAATCAATATCTGAGCATCCTCCACTGAGCTGCAAGTCATTTGCTCGTCTTTAGAGATTCTGGGACAAAGGAAAGACATTGTCATTGCCCCTGATTGGCTATACGTGCCAAAATCAGCCTAATTAACCATAGCCATCAGCCATGGGTGAACAAGAAAGTAATCGCTGTCGGAATCACTTTAAGAGGACACCTTAGCCACCAAGGCCACAGAAAGTACCACTCTTTAACAAACTTTACACTTTTTTGAGTTTTAGCAAACTCAACAGCTCAGGTTGGAGCCTTCTCAGCTGTAGTCATCAACAGCCCTTTGATGGCAGGACTGGGTCTTTTTCCTTGTGTCTATTTTTGATCTTTTCAGAACATGGTCAAAAAGAAATCAGTGGAAGGCAGAGGAAAGTGGAGATAGAAATAGGACATTGATCTTGCAGAATGTGCCTTTTAAGAGAATTTTTTTTTTTCCAGACAGAGTTTCTCCGTGTAGCCCTGGCTGTTCTGGAACTCACTCTGTAGACCAGGTTGGCCTCGAACCCAGAAATCCGCCTGCCTCTGCCTCCCAAGTGCTAGGTTTAAAGGCGTGCACCAGTACTGCCCGGCTTTTAAAGGGAATTTTAAATTTTATGATGACCACAATGCTGGGGTCTAGCTCCCCCTAGCTTTTTCTGCTGTCTTTTTATGTGTGCTGCGTGTGTGCAGAAGATGAAGTTAAATCCCTTGGAACTGGAGCTACAGGTAATTGTGACTCAACCATGTGGGTGCTGGGAGCTCAACCCCGATTCTCTGTAAGAGCAGTTGCATTCTTGTGTCATGTGTTCTAGTCTCCTCCTTTCCTCGTTCCTTTATGAACTCTTCCCAGCCCTACTTTTCTGGGCCTTTTCTACTTTACTGAAATGTATTCACACTGGGTCTGGAATACCTGCATTATGCAAATACCCATGTGTGTAGATCCAAGTTTTGTCTATGAGAGACAACAAATGGCCTTTATCTTTCTAGTCGAGGTGATCCTATTCCACGGAATATTTTCCAGTTCCACCACCTTTTCTCCAAATTAGGTGATTTCAGTTTTCTTTACGGCTAAGTAAAATTCTACTGTCTTGCTGTGTGTTTCTTTTACTTGTTTGCCCAGGAAAAGGAGCTGGCTTCCTCTGAAAGGTGAGTTATCTCCTCAATTCTCCTTCCTACCCATAGCCTTTTTTTTTTTTTTAATCGAGAAATTATTTCCACCTGTGTTCTCATCCTGCAGTGATCCTTCAAGTGAAACACCCCAGAAATAAGATATCCAAACACAGGGGATTTGGTTTGGGTACGTTCTTGCTTTGTAACCTAATGTTGTACCTTTTAGTATCAAGATCCCTAGGGTCACTTCATCAACGATTGTCTTGTTCTCTCCTCTGCATCCTTCCCTTCTTTTTATTTTAACACCTCCTGAGAGCTTAGCACACAGTAGATGCCCGAAGGATGCATACAGGAAGCAAATGTTACTGTGGTTTAGAAAGGCTATTTATTTCTATCTATTGAGTAGAAAAATATATACTACATTTAAAAACTGCTATGAGGCAAAAGTGCTTTAGATTGTGAGGAAAGAAAGAGAGTGGGGAGCATATTTTCTTTCTAGATAAGCAGTTTCTTTGCAGAGCTCTGAGCCCACGACTCACAGATTGTTGTAGCTCCTGGACCATATGTGTACTTGGTGCCATGAAGAGTGGCAAGTTCCTTTGCCGCACCTTTCACCAGGGCATTCTGTAAAAGAACCATCAGCAAGTCAATCAACTAAAGCAATGATACCAAACCAACTTGCACCCTGTACACTTTGTGTCAAAAACCAAAGGCGTATATGGCCACATTTTGATTAATATTTTATGCTTTCCCAATGTCTGTTTCAATTTTTCCAGCTGAATCATATTGAGATGAATAAGTGAATGTTGTGAAAGAATGTCCTCCCCAGTCCCCTCCACAAGCACTCGTGCTGAATTTCTTTCATTTCATTTCTGCAGGGTGCAAGAGCAAAGCAAACACCAGGAAGTCCTCACGCTATGCACAGAAGTTATTGATGTCATTGCACAAAAACAAAACATACCCAAAAAGGCAAACAAAACAGCCATGACTTGACAATGTGCCTGCCTGGTAAAAAGCCAGCTGAGTCATTGCAGGATGGTGGGAGTTAGGGCTGCAGCATTAGCAGATGAGCACACATGATTGTGTGGACAAGTCCTTTGGAGGAAATTGCTCTGAGACTCACATTAGCTTTGAAAGGCTGTCATTTTATTGCTATTGTACATTAAAGGAACATTTAGTTTGTACCTCAGCCTCTGCTATCCTTGTCATTATCTTCTCTCTCATCTGGATAGTTATCCCATTACATGCACCACTTTTAGGGTCACCTTGTCATGTATTTTCAATGACTCCAACTTCCTCTTTTGGTAAAAATACTCTTTGTGAACCCCAAGGCCTGTCTTGAGCCTCATCTTACATTTGCTCTGAAGTAGAATTCCCTGAATACCTTTTTTCCTCTTGTTACCTGTTTCTGGGTACTTTTCTGCCCTAACTGGGATGGTCTTCCGTCTCTTCACATTTGCTCTGAAGTAGACTTCCCTGAATATCTTTTTTCCTCTTTTTTTTTTTTTTGAAGGTTTCAAGGTACTTTTTTTTATTTATTTGTTCTTCAATCTGCCAAAGTTTAATGAGTACATGATTCTTTGACTTGGCATTCACGTATGAGTTGGTTTTGAAACAATTATTATTGTTTATTGTACCAGCTGGCATGACTACTGATCTCTCCATTCCTTTGGGGTGACTCTGCCAACAGGGGACAGGTTCCATTCTATTCCAATTTGTGTGGCTGTATATGTCCATGTAGAAACACAAAAAATGCTTCCACCTGCTAATATAGCATTTCCATACTTGTCATGGAAATTAGGCGCCCTCTTGTGATGGGTCTGCCTTCCCATCACTTGCTGAATGCTTCGAACTTGGAGGTGGCTTAGTGCGGTTTTTTGGCCAAGGGTAACATCGCGGAGACAAAGATGGAAGTGTGGTGACTGCGCTGCTGACTTGGTGCAAATTTACCCCAGCTCACCATTTTTCCTCTTGTTACCTGGTTTTGGGTACTTTTCTGCCCCAACTGGGACGGCCTTCCCTCTCTTCACTTACACGGAGAATTTCTTTCCTCTAGGATGGCTTTCACATTACCTTTCCATTGCAGCAGCTCCCTTCTATCAGAGTTCCTTCCCTCTGTTGGAGTCCGTTCTCCCTTCTATCAGAGTTCCTTCCCTCTGTTGAAATCGGTTCTCCCTTCTATCAGAGTTCCTTCCCTCTGTTGAGGTCGGTTCTCCCTTCTATCAGAGTTCCTTCCCTCTGTTGAAGTCGGTTCTTTTGGCACATATTATTTTATATTAGCTCCCTGTTGGATTTGTGGCTATTCTTTTCTTTAATTTTGTTTTTATTCTCTTTCTATATAGTTCAGGTTGGCATTGAACTTAAGACCCTTATGTCCTGGTCAGGTTATTCATTTTACCTTTAGCAGATAACTCAGTATAGATTGGTTAACTGAGTCATTTGTTGGGGTTCAATGCCATATCTGGATAGGGTTCTTAATATTGAACTTTTCAAATTTGGACTGCTACCTTCTGAGTAGAGACTACAGACTGTACGGAGGCTGACAGTTTTATTGTGTATTTATGACATCTGTCATGTTCAGATACTGACATTAATTACAAAGGAAGAAATCTATGGACCATTTCTCTGATTTCATTTAAAGTCAAGAGACATAAAAAAAAGCCAGAATAAACATTCATCAGCTAAAATACCATGTTTAAAATTCCAATTATCTTAACAATATTTCTTGTAATTTCCCCTTTTGGAAAGTTCAAATAATTTCACCAATATTACTCATTTATCTCCCCAATATCATCCATACACATTCACCACCATAAAATTTTCTAGCACAATGGAATGCCATGTAGAACAGCACACTCAATGGGAATGTTCCAGATAAGCTGAATGAGTGTTGAGAACTATGGATAGAAGTGTCCTTCTAGCATTCGCCAGTGATCAGTATTTATGTATGCCAGAAGACCCAAGGAGCAACACAGAAGAGAATAACTCACAATTCAAAACTCAGTTGACACTTTCTTTGGAGCCTGCCACTTGAGGAACAGGGGCCAAATAATGACTAATGTGCCAATGCCTTACACATTACAAAGAGTTCTTTCTAGGAGCTAGAGATGAAATGAAGAGAGACTAAAGGAACATGCCCAAGAGTATGCATCCAGGTATAGTTAACTTAAGCTATGACATCATCCACCTACCTTCTTTTTCCTCTTTTCCTAGACTTTGAATACTCCAAAAGAAATGTTGTTGGAACTGGCTTACTGATTTCCAAGAACAGAAGGGAATTACATAGTCATCAGCCTAGATAAAGCTTTGCTATCTGCCATGGGCCAGCATGGGCTGTGTCACTCCTCAGCTGGGAATTTCCTACCCTATCTCATACAGGGTCACCTTTGTTTCCTTAACTTAAGAGGACCTATAGCAAAAGACAGAGTCTAAAATGTCACACAGAACTCAAACCATGAGGGACAAAAGAAAAAGCAGTGGGCTATTCGTGGGGGTCCTAGGCTGCTGGAGCCTGGTTGGGTGAATAAGTAGAGGGAGTTCTTCCACTCCAAAGACCCATGTCCCCAGGTAACAGAAGATAAAAAAGTCCCTGCTTCATTGCAGAGCATAAGACCCTCACTCTAATCTCTTGCACAGTGCCAGAGTAGGCACAATGGGCTACTTGTCTGGAGTCCATTATTACAGCATGGAAAAATGGAGCCCTCAACCAAACCTGAAGTATGAAATAAGTCTAACGGATTTAAGTTAAAGATCAGAGTGTAACTTAAAGACCTGTGGGTAACACACGTGATAACTGGAGCCTCAAATTATCTCTAGTGATAGTTTCCTTCCTCCTGTCCTGAGATAATGCTAACTTACACCAAGGGACCAGTAAGAAACATTACTTTTATAATTGTGGTGCCTAAGAAGGTCTTAAGATTTAAGTAGGCACCAAGGAGAAAGGATTCAGAAGTGGGAAACATCAATGTGATTCTAAGGAAAAGGAGGATCCTGATTGCAGTGAAGAAAGAAGTCAGGGAAACAACTGATTTAGGGCAACTGGGCCTGGTCTTTCCCCCAGAGCTCAGGAGCAATGTGGGAGAGAGGAATGCTGTCATTGACATGAAGCAACTTGTCTTTCCAGGAGACCTGCATACCTATTCCTCTCTCTAACATTCAAGAAAAACACCAAGCGTGAGGCACTTGTATTGGCAGTTCAGAGAGGTTTTCTTTTTATGGAAATACATTTGAAAAATAAACACTGTATAACACAGGCACAGGACAATCTTTAGCAGTTGATATTTGTAGAACACTGTATATTATTTTTGAGGAGGATATAAGATCCTGTAAAAGCCAGGAGGACTTAGGCAGGAATGTGACTCTGCTCTTATCTTTGTTTAAAGCAGTTTAGCAACATCTGCTTTCCTGGCATTCACCTGGATCATTCTGTGTGTGTGTGTGTGTGTGTGTGTGTGTGTGTGTGTGTGTGTGTGGTGTATGTGTGTGTGTGTGGTATGAGTGTGTGTGTGTGTGTGGTGTGTGTGTGTGTGGTGTGTGTGTGTGTGTGTGTGTGTGTGTGTGTGTGGTGTGTGTGTGGTATGTGGTGTGTGTGTGTGTGTGTGTGGTGTGTGTGTGTGATGTGTGTGGTGTGTGTGTGTGTGTGTGTGTGTGTGTGTGTGTGTGTGTGTTGGAGTGGGAGTAGGTTTCCTGGTATTCTATATGATTTTTATCAGCATTCTCTGTCCTCTACCACGAGATGTCACTAAACTCCTGTAGTATGTCAATCAAAACATCTCACAAATACTACCAAATGTCTTCCCTGGGTAGAAGTAGGTAGCAAAATTAGTTCAAAGCGAGGAAAAACATACAACTATGACTGATGAACATTTGGGGGGAAATGTTAAAAAAGAAGACAGGTTTTAAAGGTGCCGTCAACTGACAACATTGCACGTATGTATGTCTTTAGCACCTTGGCTCCCTAAAGTATCATCCTGCTAGCAGGACTGATAAATTTAGCAAAAATATTAGACTCTCAGTTAAAAGTAAATTTCACATAAACTTAAGACATTTCTTCAGCATAATTCTACCTTATGAGGGGTTGGAGACAAGATTATAATAAAAAAGAGTTGTTTATGGAAATCCAAATTAAATGAAGAGTCATGTAACAGACCTGGCTACTATTCATCATATCTCTACATCCAGTCTTCAGTAAGATGTGCAGCTTATTGATTGGACTTCACCACCTACATTTTCTATCAAGACCACTCCTTAATCCTGTTTTTCAGTCTTATTTTTATTGGTTTTACTCTATGCTTTCAATGTCCCATTTGTTCCCTGCCCATCTGAGCCATGTCTATTCTTCAACTCTCAGAACAAGTTACATCTCCTTTCTTTTTGACTTATCTCTCCCCTTTGACTCTCTCTCTCCATCCTTCCCTTCTTGCTTCCCTTCCTTCCTTATTTTCTCTTTTTTCCTTCCCTCTTTCCTTCTTTCCTTTCTTCCTTCTTTGAGACAGTGTCTCTCTATTTAGCTCAGGTGGTCCTAGGACTCACTATATAAATCAGGTTGGCCATGAACTCACAGAGATCTGTCTGACTCCACCTCCTTAGTGGGGAATTAAAGTCCTGTGCCACTGCTACATCTCCTTTCTTATTGAATGCTATACATGTTGCCAGTTCCCTCTCGAGAATCACTACAACTGTGCACAATTAAACACCCAGTTTTGTACGTTACGGTTTCCTGCCTCTGGATTTCAGCAAGATCCTAATATCTCAATTGGCAGGAGCCAATTTACAAAATTACAATTTACAAAAACTTAGTGTTTTCTCAATGACATTAGTCTTAAGTCAAGTTAAGTACAGTTATCTAGGCCCAGGAGGAAAATTTTGTCAAACCAAGAAGTTCCCTGAACTTTCTAATGGTACATCAGCAACAAGTTTTTTTTTTTTTTATTAAAATACTTTTTATTCTTTCATTTAAACATTCTTGGTGCTTTCTTAAATTTGAAATGAGAAATTCTGAGAAAATATTTTAAATATATATTTTGAACCTCAAGATCTATACACATTAGTTTCTGGTAGCCTCTTGACTGTGTAACCGTGGCCTTGCTAGACTAGTCACTAGTCAGGGACATGGTGACAGCTGTCATGAGTATGTGCATAGTGCTGTAGTTGGCTACTCTCTAATCAGCATTCCTTTCCTTTCAACGTTTACCTCTAACTGTGACCTGGCATAGCATTCACTGCTCAAGTAAGGTGTGACAGGATTCTTTCTTTTTCTTTTCTCTTTCTTTCTTTCTTTCTTTCTTTCTTTCTTTCTTTCTTTCTTTCT
>JADRCD010236120.1:32008-42911 GCA_019843815.1 Montemys delectorum
TCTTTCTTTCTTTCTTTCTTTCTTTCTTTCTTTCTTTCTTTCTTTCTTTCTTTCTTCCTTCCTTCCTTCCTTCCTCCCTCCCTCCCTTCCTTCCTTCCTTTTGTTTTATCTTATTTTTATGTTGTTTATTTAGCTCCTTCTATATCTTGTTTTTTTATATTTATTTATTTATTTATTTGTTTGTTTTCGAGACAGAGTCTCATGTAGCCCTGGTTGTCTTGGAGCTTACTATGTAGACTAGATGGACCTTTAACTCATAGAGATCTTTCTGCTTCTGGTTCCTCAATGCTGGGATTAGTGTGTGCTACTACATTCAACTTTACAGTATTCTATTTTTGTAGCTCATTAAATAAAATTTTAATGAAGAGACAGTGAATGACATGCTGCTGAATTGGAAGGTATTTTAAAACTATCATCACGGTTAATAGTTTTTTTTTTTTTTTCCTGAGGACTGTTATTTTTTCTGGTTATTTTTATCATTTTCCTTTTGTTATAAAGGATAAATAATTATCAAAAGAATGGTCCAGGATCCAAGATTATACTCTTAGAAGTCAGTGCTGTCGTAAGCAAATCCTTTGTAATATACAGGGTTAGAGGAAATTACAGGTTGGATACAAAACTTTTCTCATGAATTTCCTCAAAAAATTGGGGTACCACTGTAGAACACATAAAATAATGTGGATTTTACATTGGTCAGTATAATCAAATTGAATACCCAGACAAATCCACACATCTATGAACACCTGATTTTTTAAAATAAAGAAACCAGAAATACACACTAGAAGAAAGCATAGCATCTGCAATAAATAGTGCTGGTCAAACAAGATGGCTGCCCACAGAAATACACAAGTAGATCCATACTTATCACCCTGCACACAACTCAACTCCAGATGCATCAAGACCTCAACATAAAACTAGACACATTGAACCTGGTACAACAAAAAGTGGAGAATAGCCTTGAACTCATTGACATAGGAAAAGTGTCTCTGAAGAGAACGATGTTATATATAAGCACTCGAATGAGCAATTAGTAAATGTGACTCATGAAACTGAGAAGCTTCTGCATGTCAAAGGACACTATCAATAGGGCAAAATGGTAACCTACAGAATGGGTAAAAATTTTTACCAATTACACATCTGAATGAGGACTAATATACAAATATATACAATATATATAAAGAACTCAAAAGTCTAAATATCAAGAAATCAAATCAATTTAAAAACGGATACAGATCTAAAGAGAATTCTCAATAGAGGAAACTGAAATGTTTAAGAAGCACTTAAAGAAATGTTCAGCATCCTTAGCCATCATGAAAATGCAAATCAAAATTTCTTTGAGATTTCATCTTATACCTGTCAAAATGGGTAAGATCAATAAAACAAGTGAGAGCTCATGCTGAGGAGGATGTGGAGTAAGGGGAATGCTCATTAATTGTTGGCAGGAGTGCAAACTTGTAAAGACACTAGGGCAATCAGTATAGAGGTTCCTCAGGAAGATGGGAATCAATCTTTCTCAAGATCCAGCTATACCACTCCTGGCATATACACAAACAATGTTTCATCCTATAGAAATAACACTTGATCAACTATGTTTATTGTTGCTGTATTCATAATAGACAGAAATTGGGAACAACCTACATGTCCCTAAACAGGAGAAGGGATAAAGGAAATGTAGTGCACTTATACAATGAAGTATCACTCAGTCATCAAAAGCTGACATCATGTAATTCAAAGGTGAATGTATGGAACTAGAAAAAAAAAAAACCATCCTGAGTGGCATATCCCAGACCTACAAAGACACATATAGTGTGAGTCAGATTATTTGGAGATATTAGCTAGTAAGTCAATGATAACTAAGGTTCAATCTACAGAACCACCAAAGTTAGGTACAAGAGTAAGGGCCTAGGGGACAGATAGATCTTAAGAAAGGGAAATAGACTAGTTATGGGTGGGTAGAGGAGGAACTGGAAAGAGAGGATCAAGTTGGAAAAAGGAGTGGAGAGGGAGACAATCAAGGGAATATGGGAAGGGACATCAAAAATTAGGGGCCATTGAGGGGTGATGTGGAAACCTAATGCAATAGAAGATTGTATATGTGTATGTGCATGTGTATGAGTATGTGGATGTGTATTTGTGTTATCAAATGTCATCAAGCTTCTAGTACTAGTGTTGTGTCATTGGGTTCCATGGTGTGGTAGTTTGAATGAAAATGGCCTCCATAGTCTCATGGGGAATAGAACTATTTGACAACTAGAAGATATGTTGTTGGAGTCGGTGTGGTTGTGTGGTAGGAAGTGCATCAGTGGGGATAGGCTTTGGAGTTTCAAGTGCTGTAAGACACATGGGAATTCCCAAGCCAGCCAGGATGTTTCCAAGCCAATAGGATCAGCCAATAGGAACAGTTCTCTACAAACTGAGAGCGAGTCCCCATTGCTAAAGACAATACAACTCATTGAACACGGAGAAGTCAGACTAGTGACTACTTAGAGCCCTTCATCTTTATGTTAAAGCATCTTTTTGTCCAAAAAGGTACTCTTCACACTACCAAAAAAGAAATGTAAACACCAAGCCAGCCACAAACGCTTTGATCTAAAATGGTGCCCTGACTGCAAGACATGCTAGGACAATGGTAGCACAAAACTTATGGGAGTAATCAACTAATGTCTAATTCCAATTAGGCCCACTCCACAAAATGGAAACCACCCTCAACACTGTTTGGATGATTACAAACTAGAGACTAAGACAGCCCAGGGACCTAGGGCTGTTCTAAAAAACAGTAGCAATAAAGTGATCTATAATGATAACCTGCTATACTCATAGATCATTGCCTTTCTCAGCCATCATTAGGGAAACTTCCTCCTGCAGCAAATGCAATCAAATACAGAGACCCCCAGGCAGACACTGAGTATGAGAGTATGGAGAAACCTTGGAATTTGCAGCCCTATATGGGATGCCTACTTCAAATTTATTAGCTCAGAACTCAGGGAACCCTGAGGAAGAGTAGGCAGAAAAAGTGTAAGAGTCAGGGGAGATGGAGGGCACCAGGAAATAAGTCTCTCTAAATCAAAATGATCAAAACTCTATGAACTCGTAGAGTTAAGCAGCATTCACAGGACCTGCATTTGATCTGCAGCAGGTCCTCTGTATATATTATGGCTTCCAGTTTAGTATTTTTTTATGGAACTCTTGAGTATGCAGACAAGTAGGTCTCTGGTTCTTGTGCCATCTCTTGGGATCTTTCCTTCTTTAGATTTGCCTTGTCTAGCTTATATATGATATCTTTATAATTTATATTTTATTTTGTTGTATTTCAATTATCCTTTAAAACAAACAAGAAACTTGTTTGTTTTCTAATTAGAGGAAGAAATGATCCAATTGGGAGAGGAAGTGGGGAAGAATTGGGAGGAGCAAAGGGAGGTGAAACATAATCAGTATATATTATATGAGAAAAAACTATTTTTAATAAGAGGAAAAAATTAAAATGTGTCTTTGGAAATTATGGCAAGCTAGGAAATTTTCCAATGGCCACTACCTCTAGGCTCAGGACTACCTGACCATTAGTGTCAGCTTGTCTAAGCCCTCGTGTACAGGTTGGAAAATAAGAAGCAGACCAGAAAATTCCTAAGATTTTATAGTTTTTAATGCAGAAAGGTCTTGTGTCCTAGATTGGCAGTTTTGGGTTCACTCTGCTTAATTCTGGCTCAGTGTGTGAGATGAGACAAGGTACTCAGCAGGCATTCTTCTAGCTTCCTGCCTTTCATTTTGAAGCAGTACATTATTATTTATTATTGTTGTTAACTAGTCTGTGTGTATCAACCAAAGATTGTGCTATTTGTCATAACTGGTAAATGCAGCCATACATGGTTGTGTAGCCTGGCCTCACTTCCTGTTCTCTTTCTCTGCTTTCTGACTGCCAGGCCAGCCTTATCCTTCTACCCTGTCTTCCCTGACACAACAGACTTTACCTTCTCTGGAACTCTAAACCAAAATAAATCCCTTTTTCCTTAACTCACTTTTTTTTTTTGTTTTCTTTCTTTTTTTTTTTTAGAGACAGAGTTTCTCTGTGTAGCCCTGGTTGTCCTGGAACTCACTCTGTAGACCAGGCTGGCCTCCAACTCAGAAATCCGCCTGCCTTTGCCTTCCAAGTGCTGGGATTAAACTTATTTTTTGTCAGGGTATTTTATCACAGAAATAGAATAGTAGCTAATACAACTTGTGAGTAACTATATACACTCTTGTGATATAGCTAAATGGAACTATTGCCATTTTGCATACTAGTAAATCAGCTACATTCAAGTGAAATTGTTCCCTGTATCAAAATTCCATTAATTCAACCACTTTATCTGGAAAATTTAATTCCTTAGTATATAATATATGTATGTATATTTTCATACATAATACATACATAATATATAATACATACATACATATATAATACATACCACACACACACACACACACACACACACACACAATTACTACTCCAGAAACTAATAAGGAATTGTTCTGACAATTTTTTTCAGAATTAGAATGAAAAGCATTTTCAACACTAAAGTGGTCTCTCTCTCATTGCACTCACTCACCAATTCCTCATAGTTCTCAGGCAGCTTATAGTCATAGGAGTAAGGGTAGAGCATCATCTGTGAGTATGAGTGGATTGTCAGATAGGCCTTGATGGAGGAGAGGTTATTGCGGATGAAGTCTGCCAGGGCCTTTGTCTCTCTTTCAGACTCTGGGGCTGGTCCACAGTAAGTATCAGAGCAGGGACTCCGGGAAGCTCCCACTTCTGCAAAAAACATGTATTTCTATCAGTGGCCAGTGGTCACCTGCTGAAGTTCTCATAGGAAATGTTAGATATTTCACATTTTCAGGTAGAAAGCTAAATAATATAATGTGTTTTCTTAGAACTCTTTCCAAAATTTTTCATGAATTTTCGTCTGTCATCTATCTATCTCATCTATCTATCTATCTATCTATCTATCTATCTATCTATCTATCTATTCATCTATCATCTATCTGTCATCTATCTATTATATATTCATGTATCTATGCATATATTACAATGGCATATTTTAAACTGATAAGAATTACACATGAAATCACTAATATCATTACATTATTGGCCTTTAAAAAAATCAATATTTATGAAGACAGATAGCATCCCTGTGCTCTCTGTACTGCAGGCTGCACTGTATAGTGAGATCAAGACAGTGGGATCTATCATTAAGTGGAGTACTTATTATTCATGTCCACGAAAAAAAAATCCTATTACTATAATCACTGAATTGCATAATAAATTTTAAATGATTACTTATTTATTATTGTGTCTAAATTGTCACTTGATTTGATCCTGTAAATATATCATCGCACACATTGATGGATTGCATGCGGTGTGTCAGTGTGCATTTACAGAAATTAACATATCTAGGAATACAACACAGAACTTGGTACCATACATTTTAATCAAATGAATGAATAAATGACTTTCTATGCTTTGAGAAAGGATAATAAAACATAAAACTTTGTAGACCTCCATGTTTTGAATATTGACCTAATGTTTTCTCATGCTACTTTATCTCTTATGCTTCTTAACGCTGTATACAAGTTGGTTAGCTACACATATACTCACGACACCAGCCAGCATCAAAGTTTCTGTTGGGGTCTACACCCAAGCAGGAACTTCCAGCTGCAGTAGAGCGGGTTTTTCTCCACATTCGGTCCTGAAAGTAGATTATATAGTTAGATCGAAAACTACAGGAAGGAACAGTGTGAATGTCACAAGTCCCTCTGAGTTCAAGTACCTTAGTCCAGGTGTAGACATAGCCATCAATGTTGACCACAGGCAGAACATAAAAGTCCAGTTCATCAAGAAGCTGTTTCATGTGGATCTCTTGTTTATAGGTACGGACAGCCTGATGTGAATAACAATAAGAATTCATGCAAGGGTGGAATGGATGCTGCCGCCTACATTTGCACGGCCTGGGTGAAGTTGACTTTGGTAATAGAAGCAAGGGTTCTCTGCCACATGGCCAGCCAGCATTTAAATCCAATATCTTCCTGAGCTTTCTTGGCTAAAGCATTGCAAATTAATTCTGAAGTCCTTTGAGCACAGGAAATTAGGTTTCATATAATAAATTCTTACATTTCCTATATTTTAAGAGCATATCAATGTAAAGTTTATATTTAGAAAAAAGCTATAAAAATGATGTAGGGAGGTCCCACACATTTTCTATTGAGCTTTTCTTAATGTTGCCAGATTTTGTAATCACAGTAAAGATATCAAAGTAAAGGCATTAGCATGGACACATTATTATGAACTAAATTTTAATTAGACTTCACAGTTTTTTTTTTTTTTTTTAATGACCCCTTCTGGTTGTAGGGCTCGCTTTGTCCCTGCTTGACTCTTTCTTTCTTGGGTCTCACGTTTGCCCAGACTGCCTCAAACTTGCTATGTAGTTGAACTTGTCCTTGAATTTCTTATCATCCGGCCTCTATTTCCAAGCACTGGGATTGTACCAGAATTGGCTTATACCAGAATTGACAGCGGTCACATTTCCTCCTCCACTGATGTTTGATTTTCATTATTTTCTCATTTTTTTTTATAACTTTCATGTTGTGGAAAAGCTGAGGTCAGGCTGCTTGGCAATTGTGAGGATTTATACATTTAGAGAAGGTTCCAAACGTGACCTGTCTGTCTTATACGATATTGCTACTTTACTTAACACTAGTGATATTATTCTTAAGAACTTAGTTAAAATTGTTTTTAAAGTTTTTTTTACATTGTAGGTTTTCACTTTGCAACTAATATGTGTTTCATGGAACATATTTTGTAGATCTGAAAATGTTTTGTATCTTCTTAAAGTTTTATACACTAAATTTTGCACCCTTTAATGGATTTGCTGAAATCATTATTACCATGATATTCTAAAGGTGATTATGGTCATTATTTGTGGGCATATTGTTTGTAATTATCCTATAAGAAATACTTATTTCTTTTTCCTTTTTATTTATGAAATATAATTGTATCAATATGAATGCATGCACACTTGAAAATTTGAACATTTCAGTTTATCAAGAGAATTCAATGGGCATTTGCTGATTTATCCAGACTGATCAATGTTTAAGGGATGAGTCACTACTTTTGCTGTCAGCTACTCTACCTAAGGCAGGTGAGAAAGTGTAACTTAGTGAAATTAAAATAAACCCGATTACCCAATTCTCTCTCTCTCTCTCTCTCTCTCTCTCTCTCTCTCTCTCTCTCTCTCTCTCTTTTGTTTTTTCCAGACAGGGTTTCTCTGTTTAGCCCTTGCTGTCCTACTCAGTTTGTAGACCAGGCTATCCTTGAACTCAGAAATGTGCCTGCTTCTGCCTCCCAAGTGCTGGAATTAAAGTTGTGCACCACCACTGCCCCGCTCCAATTTTCTAACTAAAAAAAAATGCTTGTCATACAAAGGTCTGTTGACAAGTGTTAAAACCAATTTATCCCAATAGGAATTTGAATTGTAGATTGTGTGTGTGTCTATGTGTGTATGTCTATACATTTGTTTTCTTCTCTGTGTGCATGTGTGTGTATATATGTGTATGTATGCATGTGTGCAAATGTAACTTTTCTTATATTAGGTTATAAAGGAATTAATTTAAATTAATACTTTCTATTTCTTCCATCAACAATTATTCTGTCCACCCACCTCTCTCACAAACCACTGACAGAAAGCAGGAGAAATCCACTCTCTTGCATGGAAACCACAATCAATGAAGATGGCAGGCTTATTTGGTCTACTTTTGCCAATCTATTGTGAGAAAAAGGAAAAGGAGAAGCATTATTTACCACATGGCACACAAGGGTTAACATCCACTCCCTTTGGACTCTATAAGTGAATCCTGACAGCATCTGGTAATGCCCAACACTCAAACTGTTCTTGTCTCTGAACAGTCACTGTGTTTAAGCTGAGAGCTTGCATTACTATTAGGCTTATCAAGCCTACATTGAGTATTGCCATAGCACTTATTCTCAGTCATTGACATGACTATGACAATTGATGGCTAATTATAATTGCTGCTACATTTATGAAAATTTCCCTTCTCCTCACTTATTTCTTGTCTTTTCATTTTGTCACTGGACTTGCATGACAAAAGTGGCATTCAGGGTGATGGAAACAAATGTCGGTGTTTATTGTAATGTGGTCTGATAAATGAGAATAGCCTGACAGATAACTTGCCAACAAAAGCTTGCAGTTTGCAAATGAACTTGGAAACTATACTGGGGAGAGAAGAATTCCATCACAGTCTACCATCACTTAGATTGCTTACAGGGATGTGGTAAAATTTATAAGAATTCTCTTATTTTACCGGATTTTATTTTTGGATAAGTGAAAAGTAATTATGTAAAAATGCATATAGAATAAAAGAATACAAGGAATCAGAGCTACAGTTTTTTTTCCTTTTTTGATAAGCATGTCTGTGAAACAAACGCTAGTGAATCAGAATTTGTTGATTTAAACCACTATGTCATGTTAAAAATTACCTTGAGGACATACATGTTACGTCCTTCAAATGTAGTTCCAATGACGCTCTGAGAGACAAGGTCTGGATTATCAGTGGCAATTTGTTGAATCCATGCCTCTATCTACCAAAGAGAGTCACTCTTGGATTAATGTTGCATTGTTGGTTAAACTCCCAAGCCCTCAAAATGTATCAGAATCAGGCACACCCCATACCGTTTCCCACTTGTTGTACTTGGTGTAGCTGTGTCCACTTGCACGGGTGTGGCTATCAAACTGGGCTTCCAGAACATATTTCATGTTGCTTATCAATACCCTGAATGAGTTAAAATGGATGTTTGTGAGTATGAGTATATTCTTTCCCAGGGAACACACATGAAGCCAAGAACCACACCTTTAGGAGATGCTGCGGTACCTCCCACTGACTCACATGTGGCCTTTTGACTTTTATTGAGACCTTCAGGCTAAGATTCTGGTATCAATCACAAAAAGCAAGCCATTGAAGACACTGAGGACCATGAATAAGATGGAATCTTCCAGGGCCATATGCCATTTACTTATTGATCGTAAACACAGAAATCATTTTCTTTGATAACCAAACATCAGGGCCTTAGGAATCCACACAGCAATACTTATTTGACACACATTTGTTTTATTTTCTTTTTAAAGAATTTATTTATTTATTTTATGTGCATGACTACATTGCCACTGTCTTCAAATATACCAGAAGAAGGCATCAGATCTCATTACAGATGGTTGTGAGCTACCATATGGTTGTTGGGAATCGAACTCAGGACCTCTGGAAGGGCAGCCAGTGCTCTTAACTGATGAGGGATCTCTCCAGTCCTATTTTGTTTCTTAAACCTCAGTTATTTTCCTTATATTAGCACTGAATGTTGCACATCCCAGAAACCTATTCATTATAAGCAAAGTAATGTAAGAGGTGGCCACTGAGGGCTAGTCTTTAGGATTTTAGGAAAACAACTTGTTGGTTGGATGTTCAGAAATATTAACAGTGCTAAATATGTATTAGGCAAATGACATTGGATTTAAACAACTGGTGTCTTCTTTGCTGTTTGGCTGACTTGATAATCTATAAGAAAAGCAATGTTAAAACTGAGGAGGCGGAATCAGGCGGGACCATCCTGGAGGCATAGGCCCCAGGAAGTGCAGGGGAGTCTCAGGACTGCAGGGACTGGAGCCTCTCAGCTTCCGAGGGACAGAGCTGGATCAGCGAACATCTCTGCCCCCTGCCTGCTAGGGGAGGACTTCCCCCCAAGGCCAGCTTCAGCCCAAGGACTCAGGTGAGATCCGCCATTTTTTCTCTGGGGTCTTGCTAGGGCAGGACCAGCCGGGAGGCATAGGCCTCAGGAAGTGCAGGGGAGTCGCAGGACTGCAGGGACAGGAGCCTCTCAGCTTCCGAGGGACAAAGCTGGATCAGAGACCATCTCTGCCCCCTCCCTGTGAGAAGAAGGCCTGCATCCTGAGCGGGCTTTAGCCCCAGGAATCAGGCTCAGGACCAGCTGGGAGGCACAGGCCTCAGGAGTGGAAGGGGAGTTGCAGGGCAGCAAGGAAAGATCAAGTTCTAAGACACCAAGAACTTCTAACACCAGAGATCAAAGATGGCGAAAGGCAAACGCAAGAATCCTACCAACAGAAACCAAGACTGCTTGGCTTCACCAGAACCTAGTACTCCCACCTCAGCAAGCCCTGGATATCCCAAAACACCAGAAAAGCAAGATTTGGATCTAAAAACTCATCTCACAATGCTGATAGATGAACTTAAGAAGGACATGAATAACTCCTTTAAAGAAATACAGGAGAAAACAGATAAAGAGATACAAGCCCTTAAAGAGGAAACAAAAAAATCCCATAAAGAATTACAGGAGATCACAAGTAAACAAATAGAAGCCCTTAAAGAGCAAACCCAAAAATCCCTTAAGGAATTGCAGGAAAACACAAACAAACAGGTGAAGGATCTGAATAAAACCATTCAGGACCTAAAAATGGAAGTAGAAACAATAAAGAAATCACAAAAGGAGACAACCCTGGAGTTAGAAATCTTAGGAAAAAAGTCAGGAAACGTAGATGCAAGCATCACCAACAGAATACAAGAGATAGAAGAGAGAATCTCAGGGGCAGAAGATAACATGGACAACATTGACAGAACAATCAAAGAAAATGCAAAATGCAAAAAGACCATAACCCAAAACATCCAGGAAATCCAGGACACAATGAGAAGACCAAACCTAAGGATAATAGGTATAGAAGAAAGTGAAGACCTCCAACTTAAAGGGCCAGTAAATATCTTCAATAAAATTATAGAAGAAAACTTCCCTAACCTAAAGAAAGAGTTGCCCATCAACATACAAGAAGCCTACAGAACTCCAAATAGACTGGAC
>JADRCD010236121.1:0-50005 GCA_019843815.1 Montemys delectorum
TCATCTTCTGACCTCCACATGTGTGTGCACTCAGAAATAAATATGGATAAATATAAAAATGAACAAGTCCTGGCCTGGTGTGTAGGCCTTTAATCTCAGCACACGAAAGACAGAAACAAGAGGATCTCTGTGAGTTCAAGGCTGACCTGGCCCACATAGTAAGACCCTATCTCAAAATAAACAAATACAGTTTTAATAAAATAATAAAGTTTTAATAAGGTTTCCAGGGGTTTGGGGATGTGGCTCCATGGAGCAGTGCTTGCCTAATGTGCACAAGGCCCTGGGTTCTACCCTAGTGTTACAACAGGACAAAACACCAGACTGTTCAGATGAAAACAGGGAGGGCGCCATCCCCTCTGAGGTGGCAGGGTGAGTGGAAGTTTTCCCTAGCAAGCATGGCAATGTACAGCAAGGCTGCTCATGTGGTGTTTTATAAAAAAAGAAAAAGAAGCCAGGGATATGTCTGGTGGAGGCGCAGAATGGTTCGGGGGAAGGGGTGCCTCTGCAGGCCCATGCTGAGGAATCCTTTCCCCTGAGGTACCAGCCACATGACAACTATATAGTATAGAACAGAGTTTATTCAGGGAATAGAGAGGGGAGTTGAAGGGGTAGTAGAGACAGAGAAAGGGAGGGGGAGAGAGAGGGAAGGAGAGCGGGAGAGGGAATAGAGTAGTAGAGGCAGGCCATGAACACGTAGAGGTGGGGAAGGGGAATGGGGAGAGAAGGGCAGAGGGAGGGGGAAGAGGGTTAGAGAACAAGAGCAAGAGAGCAAGGAGGGGGCTAGCAGCTCCTTTTCTAATGGGTCAGGCATACCTGGCTGTTGCCAGGTAACTGTGGTGCGGAGCCTAGAAGCAATGCTAACAGCTTGGCCAGTACCGGAAGCAGACCACCGACCTTTACAATTCTATGGTGAGAAGACTAGAGTCAATGGAAGTTGGTAGCTGCAACCACTGAGTCCAGCGAAGAGTCTTGAGGAAGTGAAATTCAAACTGAAACATGAGCAGCGATTGTACTAGTAGGTGGCAGAGCTGGGACTCAAAGGTAACCTGCCATGCCCTTCCCTCTCCTCCCTCGGGAAGGGTAATGCATGAAAGGCGACCAGAAGGTTTCAGTGGAAAGCTAGTGAGGAGAGTGGATTTCCAGATATCTGAGGTTGACATGAAGGTGACACAGCTGTGTGAAAAACAAGGGAAGGAACCAGGCACAGTGGTGCTTATCCCTAATCCGAGCACTCAGGAGGCAGAGGCAGGTGAATCTCTGTGTGTTCAAGGTCAGCCTAGTCTACAGAGTGAGTTCCAGGACAGCCAAGCCTACACAGACAGAATCTGCTTAAATATAAACAAACAAACAAACAAACAAGTAAGTAAGTAAGTAAAATAAAAGTATAAGCAAGAGAAGGCTGGGCATAGCAGTTCATTTTTATAATTTTAGCACTGGCGTGGGTCAGGAGGTTCATAAGTTCAAGGCCAGCCTCTGCTACATAGCAAGTTTGAGACTAGCCTAGATGACAGGAGACTGTTTAAAAACCAAACCAAACCAAACCAAATGAAGGAGCTATAGAGATGGCTCAGTGGTTAACAGCAGTGACTGCTCTTTCAGAGGACCCAGGTTCAATTCCCAACACCCACATAGCTGCTCACAACTGTCTATAATTCCAGTTTCAGGGGATCTGACACCTTTACAGAAACATACATGCAGGCAAAACACCAACGCACATAAAAATATATAAATAAATAGATTATAAAAAAAAAAACCAAGTCAAAACAATAACAAAAAGCAGCTTTGCTATGGAAAGTTGGAGGGGAAATAGGGAAGGTCGGTTATCAGAGGGATCTGGGTCTGCCCGGGCTGTCCCATCTCTGCCTCCAAGTGTGGGACTATTGGTGTGTACTCATCGGGTTGGCTTAATCCAAGAGCCTGCTTCTGGTCTACATCTCTTTCTCCTCCTCAGTCTCTTCTTCTTCTAAGATTTATTTTATTTAGTTATGAAATAGTTTTGATCCATAGTAAAAATTGGCATGGGACTTACTATACAACCCAGCTGATCTCAAACTTAAGACAATCCTCCTGCCTCAGCCTCTCAGGTGCTACAGTTATAGCTTGATCCTCCGTGCCCAGCTTATATCTCTTCCTTGATCTGACAACTCAAAGCTTTTGCCCACCATAGAAAATTATGGGCTTAAAATTTTGAAAATTTGAGACTTTTAATATATTTATGTGTGTTATATGTACCTATAATGTTGTATGTGTATATGTTTACACATGTTTATATTCAAATTCTTCATTATATATGATTTGCAATGTCTTTTTTCCCTCTTTCTTGCTTCCTTTTTAAATTTTTTGTTTTGTTTTGTTTTGTTTTTTCGAGACAGGGTTTCTCTGTGTAGCCCTGGCTGTCCTGGAACTCACTCTGTAGACCAGGCTGGCCTCGAACTCAGAAATCCACCTGCCTCTGCCTCCCAAGTGCTGGGATTAAAGGCGTGCACCACCACCGCCTGGCTTTGTTTTGTTTTCAAGATAGGATCTGACTGTAGCCCTGGCTGTCCTGGAACTCAGAGTTCTGTTTGTGCCACCCACTGGGATTAAACGTGTGTAATACTATGCCTGGCTTCTTTCCTCAAATTTTTTTATTATATTAAGTGTCTCTCTCTTTCGCTATCTCTCTCTCATGTGCAAACATGTGTGTCTGTGTGTATGTGTGTGTACATGTGTATGTATGTATGTGTGTCTATATGTGTGTGTGTGTGTGTACCTGTATATGTGTGTGAATGTGTGTGTGATGGGCACATTCTACAGAGCACCTATGGAGTCCAGGGACAGCTTTTCAAGAGTGAGTTTTCTCCTTTCACCATGTGGGTCTACAGGGATCAAATTAGATACCAGGCTGGAGACAGCACTGTTACCTTTGAACCGTTTTGCTAGTCCATCCTTTTCTTCTCTTAATAACGTCTCTTCATGAAATTTTCTTAATATTTTGTTGTTGCCTTGGTTTTTGAGACAAGGCTGGCCTTGGATTAGCTGTGTAGCTGAGGATGATCTTGAACTTCCAATCCTCCTTCCTCCACTTCCACTACCCCAATATCTACCTCTTAAAACAACAGTAGCCCATGTTGAGCATGGCGTATTAGGCGCAGCACTTCACAGAAATCACATTGCTTAGTCTCAACTAGTTCAGTGAGGCGGGTTCTTGTGTCTGAGCTTCAGGCAATGCCAGGCTTCTGGCTTTGGAGGCAGGAGATGTTGCCTGCCAGGCAGGGATTAATAGAGGCGGGCCCTTAGCTGGTGTTACTCAGCTGTTCAGTTAGGGTTCCTGCTGTTGTGATAAAACAGCAGGACCAGACGCAGTTTGGGGGGAAGGACTTCTTTTATCTTATGCTTCTACATCACAGTCAGTTCATCATCGAAGGGAGTCAGAGCAGGAACTCAAAGCAGGAACCTGGAGGCAGGAACCGAAGCAGAAGCCATGGAGGAGTGGTCCTTACTTGCTTGCTCCTCATGGCTTGCTCAGCCTGCTCTCTTGTACCATCTAGGGCCACCTTCCCTGGGATGGTACCGACCACAATGGGCGGGGGCCTTTCCACACCAATCATTGTTCATGAGAATACCCTACAGGCTTGCCTACAGGCCGGTCTTATGGAGACATTTTCTCATTACGATTTTCTCTTCTCAGATATATTTGGGTTTGTGTCAGGTAGACAGAAGCACGCACCTCAGCACCTGCAGATTTGAGGTGATATATCAGGTGACCACTGAGATGGAAGGGCAGCTGCCATGAATGTTCCAAAAGATTGCCCGCCTCGGGATTACCCAGAAGAAAAGAGATGGAGGCAGATTCGAATAGCCTCTGTGGGGACGTTCCCTGTGTTAGCAGTGCATGTCAGAGTTTCAAAGGGCAGAAAAGTACACTATTAAGAATGACGGCTGGGGGGCCGAAAAGATGGCTCAGTGGTTAAGAGCACTGACTGCTCTTCCGAAGGTCCTGAGTTCAAATCCCAGGAACCACATGGTGGCTCACAACCATCCGTAATGAGATCTGACGTCCTCTTCTGGTGTGTCTGAAGACCGCTACAGTGTACTTACATAGAATAATAAGTAAATCTTTGGTCTAGAGAGAGCAGAGGTCCTTAGTTCAATTCCCAGCAACCACATGATGGCTCACAACCATCTGTATAGCTATAGTATACTCATATACATAAAAATAAATAAATAAAAAATTTTTAAATGGTTGGGCTCGGAGAGATGGCTCAGTGGTTAAGAGGACTGGCTGTCGTTCCAGAGGACCTGGGTTCAGTTCCTGGCTCTCACATAGTGCCTCATAACCATCAATTCTAGTTCCAGGAGATCTGATACCTTCTTCTGGACTTCAATGATACCAGACACCCACTTGCTGGACATGTATAATGCAGGCCAGACACTCATGCACATAAGATAAAATAAAAAATAAAATCTTTTTTTTTTTTGGTTTTTTGAGACAGGGTTTCTCTGTAGTCCTGGCTGTCCTGGAACTCACTCTGTAGACCAGGCTGGCCTCGAACTCAGAAATCCACCTGCCTCTGCCTCCCAAGTGCTGGGATCAAAGGCGTGCGCCACCACCGCCCGGCCAAAAAATAAAATCTTAAAAAAGAATTGATGGTGGCAGGCATGAGGGACCTGATTGGGTAAGAGTTCATGATTTGGTAACAGGAAAATGCAGTGAAGATTCGGGTCCTTCATACCAGCCAAGGAGCCTCCTCTTCAGCTCTAAAGGCTTTGCTGGCTTTCCCTACTAGATGATAGCCACTAGGCTCCCTTCTCTGCAGTTAGAACAGTTCCTCATTCCTCCTTCCCTCTGACACAGAAGTCAGGAAGGCCTCTTATGGTAGGCAATGTCTGTCTCTGGTCTCAGTTGAGAAAGCATACAAAACGCTTGAGAAGGGATACAATGTTTCTCTAAAATGGGTGGCCCCTCCTCAGCTCTGGGCTGGCTCCCACTTAGCCACAAGGGGGTGCTGGGTCAGAGCTGACCTAGGTGGCACACGTGTGGCATGCTGGCAGCAGAACTTCGGGCTGGTTATGGCCCCACCCCTTGTTCAGAACCTTTGCTCCTAGCCCTCCCTGTTCTGGCCCTAGTTGCCATAGCAACCTTTAGTTTGTATTAAACAGAGTCGTCCTCATGCTGTCCAGGTAACTGACACCTAAGTGTCTCCCCAGGGAAAGGCTGGAATTTCAAATGTCCAGCCCCTAAACTTACCTCAGGGGAGGCCAAAGGAGGGTGAATCATTGCAATTTCGCCCTTTACCTTTTTTGGTCTTGCCCTGCTGCCCTAACCCAACCTGTGTCCTCCTAGAGTTGGGAAGGGCTGGAGAGAAGGGCTGGGACTCACTTGGGGGGCCATTAGCAAAAGGTAGTGTGTGTGCCCGTGTGTGTGTGTGTGTGTGTGTGTGTGTGTGTGTGTGTGTATGTGTGTGTGTGTGGCGGCATTGGCTTTTGCTCTGCTACCCAGAGACTTAGCTGCCATCCCTGGGATCCAAGAGAGGCAGTCATTGATCATTTTTTCCCTGTTCTCCATATTCTTGGATCCAGATTGAGGGCGAGAAGGTGGGGAAGAAAGCAGAGAACAGGACCTGTCTGGGTGGAACTGGCTCGCACACCTGCTCTGCTGAGCAGACTGTGGCCGCGTCCTGAGGAAGGTGCTACAGCTTGTGGCCAGAGAGCTGTGGGCGTAGAACCCCAGACCCTGCTCGAATCCTGACCCCTATTCATGACATGAATTGCCTTTCAAAGTCCTGGATTCCTCACATGAAAATAAAGATAATACTGAACTCCCAAGGGTTGTCGTGAGGATCCGACAGGACAAATAAAGAAAAATGTAGGGCTGGAGAAATGGCTTAGTGCTTAAGAGCACTAACTGCTCTTCTGAAGGTCCTGAGTTCAAAAATCCCAGCAACCACATGGTGGCTCACAACCATCCGTAATGAGATCTGACGCCCTCTTCTGGTGTGTCTGAAGACAGCTACAGTATACTTACATATAATAATAAATAAATCTTTGGGCCAGAGCAAGCAGGGCTGGAGTAAGCAGAGGTCCTGAGTTCAATTCCTAGCAACCACATGAAGGCTCACAATCATCTGTACATGTATACATTTTATATATACATAAAATAAATAAATAAAGAAAGAAAGAAAGAAAGAAAGAAAAAGAAAAATGTCCACAGTCCACACATGCACTAGAGTTACAATCAGGGAGCTTAGCTATGCCCACAGTGAGAGAAATCCAGTCCAGGGGTGTGGCAGAGGCCTGCTGGGAGGGTCTTAGGAGGCTTCGCTGTGGATACTGGGGGGGGGGGGGGGGGGGGGGGAGCAGGGGGAAGGCTGCCATATTGTGTTCATTCAGCAAATGTTTGCTGAATGTTGGGTGTGTGGAGCTGGCAGGGAGGGTCAGGCTTCAGCAGCAGGTGCAGGTGGCCAAGAGGCACAGGACGAGGGAGAGCACAGCCCTGGGAGGGCGGACTCAGTGTGGCAGCCGCTGCCAAGTGGGCAAGACTCAGCCTCAGGGGACAGATGAGAGCTATGACCTTTATTCAGAAGGTGATGGGAAGCTGGGGCTTGGGAATGGCAAGATCAAAGCAGTGTTTGTAGAAGATTGTCCTGCCTGCACGCTGGCAGAGGACTACTCGGATCGGGTCGAGTGGGGGAGGAGACAGGAACATTTCCTTACTTGGCAAGGGAAAGTGTGGTTGCCAGAGGTCAGTGATGTCATCGATACCACCTGCAGAGGGGCCGATTTGCACGTCTCCCTGACCGGCCTCACTTGCTTGTGAGGAGGGAGGGGAGCTTGGCAGGGGGCTGGGGAATTTCTCAGAGACACCAGGAACCAGAGAACAGAGCCTCCTTTTTCTCCCCTGTCCCTTTCCAGCTCTGCTCAGGGTGGAGGCGTGACAGGGGGCACAGGCCTGGCAGTAGGCTGTCCCTTTGTTTCTCAACCCTGCTCTGGTCTCCTAAGTTGGATCTTAGGTTTTGAAACCCACAGAAAGAGAAACCCGTTGGGCCTCATTAACAACTGGTTGTCAACTTGAGATCTCAGAACAGAGGGGAAATTGAGGGACAGTGTTGTGCCTTGCTCTCCTGGGAGGGGAAATTTTGGCTTAGGGCTGGCTGGTAAGACTCTAGGCCCCTAGCCTTCATGGGAATCAATCACCTGGCCTACCTCTTCACTCAGATGTGCAGAGAAGCAGATCCCCTCTGCTCCCATTTCATTTCAGAATGACCACACATCCGGGAGTGAGTCAGGTGTGCCTCAGGCCCCAGCCTTGGGCTCTGACTCAGCCGGAGCTCCTGGAACCTCAGGAGGGCCTGGGAGATAAGGTTTATGGCTCTGGCTTGGGTAAGGCCCTGCATATGGGCCACCCAGCTGCATTCCACTGTCGAGATAGGGGGATGGCTCACTCAGGCTTCCCCAGGAATTCAGACTGTCTGACAGCTCTGTTTTCAGAAGCTTATTCTGGAGGTCATAGCTGCGTGCTCAGGCCCTGTCCTGTGGAGGCTTGTTTGGACCACTCTGTGTGTGGCTGCTGGGCAGCCTGATCCTGACAAGACTCTCTCCCTTCCTTTCCCCCATCACTCCTCTCAGTTCCAAGACGGGGGAGGAGAGAGAGAAGGAGGGAGGGAAAGGGAGAGAGGCAGAAAGGGAGAGGGGAAGAGGGAGAGGTAGAGAGAGATATTGATTGATTGATTGATTGATTGATTGATTGATTCTTGGTTAGAAGGGCCTTTTCTTCATTCTAGCCTTTTGCTCCTTTCTGACGCTTAGTGGCAGAAAGAGTTCTGTTGAGGTCACAGGCTGTCAGTGCACCGAGAAAGCAAGTTGAGGCAGACTAGCCTGGGTCTTTCTAGGTGAGTGGGGGAGACAGGAGAGAGGGGCTGAGAAAATTCTTTTTTTCTTTCTTTTTTGAAATATGGTTTCTCTGTGTAGAACTTGCTCTGTAGACCAGGCTGGCCTCAAACTTAGAGCTCTGCCCACCTCTGCCTCCTGAATGCTGGGATTAAAGTCGTGCACCACCACTGCCTCCCAGCTGAGGAAACCTTTTAATCGTGTACTTTCTTTTACACAAGAGAGAACATAGGCAACGGATCCAATCAAAGCTGATGCCGTTCTCATGCTGTCCGCTGTCCATCAGAGACTCACTGGCATGAGAACTCAGCTTATTTCATTCCCAAGTGGAATTTTCTTGCTAGTTTACATCGTTCTAGATTAAGACAATTCTCAAAACAAAAAAAAATATTTACTGAATTTTGTTTAAAAGAAAATACCCGCCCCCCCCCCCCGTGCATCTTTTTTTTTTTTTTTGAGACAGAGTCTCACTATGTAGCCCTGGCTGTCCTGACACTCTCTCTATATAGGCTGGCCTGTGTCTTCATAATATTGGGACTAAAGGCATATGCCACCACCCTGGCATTATATTTTAATTAATTAAATAATCTGTGTGTACACACTGACACCAAGACAACTTGGGGAACAACTTTTTTTCCCCTACTATCTGGGTCCCAGGAATCAAACTCAGGTCTTCAGGCTTGGTGGCAATGCCTTTATCTGCTGAGTCATCTCCCTGACCGGAGTTTTGTTTAATTTGAGTCATAACCCCCAAAACAAATGGATTTTAACCACAAATCCAAGTGTCCTTTGGAAGTGTGTGGTGGGTGGATTTGTAGACGTGAGAGGAAGTGAAGGCAGCTGCTTGGGGATGAGTAGGAAAGGTGGCTTGTCGATGCTTAGGGCTCCCCCCCTGGCCCTTTGGCCCTGGACACCACCGCCCTTAACAGAGATGCTGGCAGGTCAGATCAGAGAAGAGGGAACCCAACTGTGATGTTGGAGCCAGAGAGAGCGAGCTGTGGCTCTGCCCAGGTACAGTGTGCTCTATGGCCTCAGGGAAGGCCCCAGTGTCCCAGTGTCTGCTCGGCCACATCCTCGTCTGTGAAAACAGGGTGTTTGTCCAGTCCTCCTGGTTTTAGTCGGGAGGTTTTAATGGGTTATAAAGCAGGCACGGTGCGGGGGAGTACCTGGGGCAGAGCAGACAGGGCCCAGTTGTGGCACTCACTGGCTTCTAAATTTTAACTGCCAGGCTCGGGTTCCTCAGCTCCAAAATGCAGGTTCAGCTTATTTCTCATCCACTATATGGATTACTACCTTAAGGAAACCCTAGGCCATGGCAAACCTGTGCATACCACATGTCCAACCCTGTGATGTCCTGTGGGAGCCAAGGCTACACAGTAGAGGCTCCAAGCTGGAGGGCCAGAGGGAGCCCATGTTGGAGGCTTCCTGGAGGAGGCTGTAGGCAAGGCCAAGTTAGAGGAATGGGTGGATTGGGGGAGGGGAGTCTTAGAAGTGCAGAGGTGGAATGTTCATGGGAAGCTGTCAGTCAAAAGGGACAGGCTCAGGCCATGGGGGAGTGGGGAATGACTGGGTGTGGACAACATGGGTACCATGGGCCCACCGGTCTACGAAGATGTCTAGGAAATCAGGGAAGGTGTAATTGGAGGTTTCAGAGTGAGGAACACTGGTCTGCCTCCTGTCGGGGCGGTCCCTATGCTTTCTGGGTTCCTGAAGCTGGTTTTCTGTCACTAGTAACTCTTGCTGTTCTCTACCTGTCACCTGGGAAACCAGGGCAGGCTAGGTGGGTGATGTCTTGGGGACTGGATGACAAAGTTCTGTCAGGAATGCAGAAACTTCGAAGTGACTTGTGTTGCCATGGGGACGCACCTAACAAGTCCCAGAGGCTAAACTGGCTCTGGCTGGCCCTAAGCCAGTCCAATCTCACTGTCTAAGTCAACAGATTTTTCTCTAAGACCTATGAATGGGTCACTGTGTGAGGATTTGGAGTTATCTCAGCCCATAGAGACCAAGGAATGTGGACAATAGGTGTGTTAAAGGGTAGTGAGGAGCAGGTCAGAGCTTTCTTTAGCCAAGCCCCTCTCTCTCTCTCTCTCTCCCTCTCTCTCTCTCTCTCTCTCTCTCTCTCCCCCTCTCTCTTTCTATCTTTCTCTTTACTTCTTCCTTCCCTCCCCACCCCCCCAGGTAGGGATGAAACCCACCTTCATGCTAGGAGGAACCTTACCACTGGGCTGCATTCCTAGTCCTGTCTATCTGGTTTTATCTCATGGCAGAGAAGGCCAAGTCCATCGTTGGATCCACTGAACCAGCATGTTCTGGAGTTCAGTGAGATCATTTTCTAATGCAATATGTATGCAGTTTGCAAGGCAGTCAAGGTTTCTGGAGTCCCTCAGTGGGGACAGTTTAGAGGCTGGGCAGATAGTAACTGCATGACTCAATCTGTGCAGCTTTGGATTTGAGAGCATTTTCTTTGTGTTATTGGCCAGCATTGCTTTATTTTACTATTGCTTTATTTTTTAAAAATTACATTTATTTCTATGTATGTACATGTGTACTCGAGAGGGGCACATGTCCTATGGGAGTTAGTTCTTTTCTACAATGTGGGGCCTGTGGATTTGCCTCAGGTCACTAGGCTTGCGGCAGGCAGTTTTACCCACTGAGCTGTCTTGCCAGCCCTAGTATTGCCTCCCTCCAGCCCCTACCTCCCTGACAAGGATTCTCTGTGTAGCCCAGTCTGTCCTCGAATTTGCTCTATCAACCAGGCTGGCCTTGAATTCAGAGATCCCCCTGCCTTTGCCTCCTGAGTGCTGGAATTAAAGGCGTGTGCCACCACCACTCAGCTTGACTATTGCTTCTTTTAATTGGACAAATTTCCTAAGTGGAATGAACCATTGTAGAAAGCACTCAGAGGCTTTGGAAGTGGCCTGGGCCCGGCCTGAGCTCTGACCCCATTACTCCGGCAGGAGGAATGTTGAACTTTACTGTTCGTATTTGCAAGTGGGAGTCCTGCCTCTCTCACAGGCTATTATAGGATCATAAGTAACATATGCAAGGAAAAGGGACACTCTGACACTTAGAAGGAGTCAAACAAATGAGATCCACCACTGCCACTCTCCTGCCCACCCTCAGTGCCTTCACCACTGGCAGGGACTAGGTCACAGGCAGGGTACCATTTGCATAGCTTGCTCCCTAGGAACTGGATTTGCAAGCATCAGCTTTGCATGGGGGTTGACTTTTGCCTGTTATCTCTTTGTTACAACCCTGTAGAATCCCCCCTTTCTCTCTCATCCCAATTGCCAGTTCCTTTTAGGTGGTCTCAAGCCTCCTCCTGAGCAAACTCCCTTCAGACATCTCTTGTTGCCTGTCAGGTGCTGCAGAGAAGACACTTGTCTGTCTGTTTGATGCAGAGGCGGTTGACAGTCAAGCTAATGTGAACTGACAGTGTTCCAGCCCATTGTTCTCATTCTCTCTCTCTGAAGGATGGACAGACAGACGTGTGGACATTTCTGGTTGGTGAAAGGGAATCTTGGAGAGGCTAAGTAACCAGCTCACCTCATACAAGAAACTTCTCATTGTATCTGTCCTACATACGCTGCAGCGGGACACTAGAACTTTTGAGAAAAAGCAGAGACGCTCCCCTGAGTGTGAGGGGTCTGACAGATCACTCCCCTGTCTCAGCTGTGTGAGCTTGGGTGCACAATGTATCCTAGCAGCTCTTTAGTGCTGTCCTGCTTTTTCAGGCCAGTGGTGGAAATTAGGTAAGAGCAGAAAAGCTATGGATGTTGCTCAGCAGGAGAGCAGAGAGAGGTTCAGCCCACCCCAAGTCCTGGGATTGATGCCTAGCTCCCTCTCTGCCCCCCCCCCCCGCCCCAAAGAAAATGTCACTGTTTTTCAGTGTAGCATGATCAACAGGGAGAAAATAGGTCACCAGGTCACCATCATTGGCCTTTGCTAACTACTGAGTATATATTCTGGCCTTACACACACACACACACACACACACACACACACACACACACACACACACACCCTGCCCCAGTTGCTCCATTCTTCCCTAGGAATTTTGTGCTTGCCCAGTGGCTTTTTACATTTCCAGATCTTTCTATCCATCATACTTTTGGGTTTCTGCTTTCTTCTTGTTTGTTTTTTAAAGACAGCATCTCTACACTGCCCTGGCTGTCCTGGGTTGAGCTGTGTAGAACAGGTGGCTTCAAACTCACAGAGATCCTCCTGCCTCTGCTACTGTTCTGGGATTAAAGGTGTGTATCACCACATGCTTCTGGTTTGTTGTTTGTTTTTAGTTTTGTTGTTGGTGTGTTTGTATAGGGCTGGGATTGAACCTAGGACTTCACTGAACGATTAGGACTTCACTGAACGATTCGTACTCCACCTCCAAGTTTTACCTCCAGCCTTTACCCCTTACTTTTCTTCTAGTCTGGGTGTGGTAGTACATGCCTGTATTCTCAACACTTGGAAAGGAAGCTGAGGCAGGAGCATCGCTATGTGTTGAAGGCCAGTTTGGACTACATAACAAGTTCCAAGCCAGCCTGGGTTAGAGTCTGACTAAGCTATCTTACCAGGCCCTTATTACTTATTATTTTTCTAAATTCAGCTTGCTCAAAGGTTCCCTTTCCCCAAAAGTTCTACAGCACATGTCTTAATCCTTTATTTATCTGACATCAATGTTTTGTTGGCAAGAGACGGGAGGCTGGCTCACTGTGTATGCTGATATCCTCATGAGCCTGTAAGCTCTCTGGGGCTCCACATCTGTATTTGTGTATGTTTGGGTCAGTGCCTGTAATGAACATCTGTTGTTTTTGCCCGCCTGGCCTCTCCCCCTTCTCTTTTTGGTGAGTGGTCTCTTTTCTCTCCTTGCATTAGTTTGGGTGGGCCTGACCCTCCCTGTTTTCCCATCGGCTCAGCTGGGGATCTATCTGGCTCAAATGATAGCATTTTATTATTCTCCTGATCAAAGGCTTGGTTCAGAAATAGGCATGTGATCTGTCTGCTGAGGGAGCGTCACACTTGGAACTTCAGCAGGACACATCTGGAAATAAGCAGTCCCTCAGTGATACCCATCCTTGTCACAGTTTGGAGACAGCCTGCTGAGGAGGAGGGAGGGTACAAGCCAAACGCACTCCCAACTGAGAAGCAAATAAATGACCTAAATGAGCTTTTATGGTTGACCAGGTAGCAGTCATTTGCTGTCAAGAGCCTAGTTCTGTGTTGTGTGTTGGACATGTGTGGTATGTGCTGCTGTGCACGTGTGTCTTATGCACACGTGACAGGTATAGGAAGGCAGTGTTTATGAGTCTGAAATGGTGGGTGGTGGGGAGGGGAGGGCTGAAAGGATGTCACATGCACTTATGCTCATACGCATCATGGAGATGTGAGCATGCTAAGGGGTTGTGCATCTTGGAATGTACTCGAGCCACACGTATAGGAGAGGACAGAATACACCTGTATGTGTGTGTGTTAGTCAGGGTTCTCTAGAGTCACAGAACTTATGGTAGTCTCTATGTAGTAAAGGAATTTATTGATGACTTACAGTCTGTAGTCCAACTCCCAATAATCAACTCCCAACAATGGTCGGCAGCAGCTGTGAATGGAAGTCCAAGGACCCAGGAGTTGCTCAGTCCCACAAGGCAAGCAGGCAAAGCAGAGAGAGCCTTCCTTCTTCCAATGTCCTTATATAGGTCTCCAGCAGAAGGTGTGGCCCAGATTAAAGGTGTGTGCCACCACACCTTTAATCCCAGACGACCTTGAACTCGGAGATCTTCCTATCTTAATCTTCTGGGATTCATAGCCACTATACCTCAAGATCTCCATGCCAAGATTCAGGTCGGAAACTTGTATCTCTCAGCCTCCAGATTAGGGCCACAGGTGAGCCTTCTAATTCTGGATTGTATTTCATTTCAGATATAGTCAAGTTGAGAACCAGGAATAGCCACTACAGTGTGTGAGTGCATATGTGTGCTGTGTGCATGGTGAAGGGGAGGGAGGGACTCTGAGGACAAGTTGAGATTGTGTCGCATGGGAGTGGATGTGGGAGTTGCTCTTCTGGGAGAGAACCTGAGGTACTACTGCCCAGCTTTGCATTCAAATGTATATGTACCTCCAAAAGCACCTGCCTCAAGACAGGGTGGATCAACTGGGAAAGCCCTGTGCTGCACAAGCCTGGTGACCTCAGTCCCATCTCCAGAAGCCACATGAAAGTGAAAAGAGAGGAGACTCCATAGCTTTCCCCTGACCAGCCGACATACATATGTTCAACTGTTCACACACATGCCATGCAACCTCAGCTTGACCTCACAGTCCCTCCGTCTCACACATACACTCACACACACTCACATACTCACACACACACACACATACACACACACACTCACACACACACATACACACACATACACACACTCATACACACACTTACATATACACTCACACACAGCCACACACTCACAAACTCACACCCTCACACTCCCTCACACACTCACACACATACACACACTCACATAACACTATATACACACTCACATACACATTCACACACACATACACACACACACACACACACACGCACACTCACACACACACCCCTAAAACTACTTATAATTAAAAAATATAGCCTGTCTATTATCAGATCCACCCAATAAAATCAATGACCAAAGGCAAATTCCTTAGATAATCAAATGCTATACAGACTCATGAGACTTTTGTTGGTGTTGGTGAAGCTGAAACTATAAGAGGCGGTTTATACCCACCCCTGAGTATCAACGGAGGAAGCTGACAGGTGAGTGGGGTTGGAGCACAGAAAGATTTCCCCAGAACAGAGGCATTGCTCCCTCAAGTCTAGGGGGACTGTGGGCAGGGTTGGCCTTGGGGCGCTCGCTCCATTCTGAGGGACCTCCCTCAGCCCTTCCTCTCCTAGGCCACGGTTGCTTTTACGGCTGGTGGTCTACTGAAGCTCCTGTGATATCAGGGTGTCTGTGGCCTCCAGGTGTGATCTGTTTCCAAGGCAGCCCTGGCTGTGGGTGTTTCTTTGCTGTCTATGCCTCACTACATCAATCAGAGAGATCTTCCTAAACCAGAGCTTTCCGGCCAGGGCTGTGCAGAGTGGGCTCTGACTGGGTACACATTGGCCATCCAGCCCTCTGGGCATCCAAAGCCCCTGTCTTCTTACCCCTGCTCTCAAAACCCTCTGTTCTCCCTCCTGCCATTCGCAAATGGCCATTTTACATGACGTGACTGTGGGGGAAGATTGGCCATGGCTCCGGTCATGGTGGGCTGAGGCACAGAGGCTAACACACCTCGCTCCGGTCATGGTGGGCTGGGGCACAGAGGCTAACAGACCTCCCAAAGGCCACCCTGCCATTGTCTTTCCAGGGCTCTGGTCTCTGGGACTTCTCCTTGTGTCACTGATCCTGTGTACCTGGAAAACAGAAAAGGACACTTCTCTTCATCTGGGGGACAGGTCACTGCCTCAGAGCTGACCATATAATCCTGGCCAACCCTGAACTTGCAATGTTGCTCAAGATGAGTATAAACATCTGATCCTCTTGTATCTACCTCCTGAGACATAGGATTACAGGTGTCTGTAAGTACCTGTATCGCCATGCTTAGTTTATGTGGTACCAGGGGTGAAACTTCTGTGCATGCTGGGCAGGCACTCTATCAGCTGCACAGCCCTGGGCCCAAGAGCGTCTTTCTTGGGTAACCTAGAACACCCAGAGCCAGAAGCGTTTACACTTGATTTGTTTGCTTCCTGGAGAACCCTGGTAAGTTATGGGAAAGCTAGGCATTCAGAGAGTCTTAGCCAGCCCCCACGAAGCACAGGCTTTTAGGGGTGGATGACTGGAAGATGTTTTTTCCAACTTCAAAAGATTCCCTTTAAAGGTGGCTCTAGAATGTTCTGAGGGACCAGGGAAGGTAGGAGTAGGGCCAAATGAAAACTTGGAAGTTTTCATTGTAGACCAGGTGGGCTTCAGGTGGCAGCAATGTGGAGAAGGAGGTTTGGACATCTCACTCGACCCTGGGTCCTATGGCTTTCTTAGGGCTGATGACACTGTCCTTCTCATCAGTTATGCCTGGTCATAGTCTGTTCTTCTTAGACCCTGACCTGCTGGGTGCCAGTGTTGTAGCTGCTGAACTCTTGTATAACCTTATCTTGCTCTTCATCACCCTATAGGAAGCATGTCCTGGCTCCAAGCAGGGAGGCAGAGCCATGAGGTGGTTGACTTGGGTATGTTTCTTTACGTTTATTTATTTGTGTATGTGTGCGTGGGAGGGTGTGTGCAATGCCGGGTTGTGCCTCTGAAGGTCAGAGGACAGCTTATGGGAGTCCATTTTCTCCTTCTGCCTGCTTTATAGCATCTTATGAAAGATAAGTGATATTTATAATATTATAAGGCATTTATAATATTTATAAGGCATGTTCTGGTGACATATGTACCAGAATGAGCACTCCCTGACTTGGAACCTTGCTTCTCTTCGGGATAGACAGTCCACTTCCCATTCTGAGGTTTTAATTATCAGAGCCATGACTTACGGTGAAGAAAAGAAAAAAAAAAAGAATCAATCACTCGAGCCTGGTGGTATAGGTCTGCAGTCCCTGGAATCTGTCTGGCAGACTGAGGGAGGTGATAAGCTGAAGTGATCTGGATTACACGGTGAGCTTAGCCTGAACAGGCAACCTAGAGGGTCTCAAAACAAAAGAGAGTGCAGAGAAGGCTGGGGACTCAGCTCTGTGGTGGATCACTTTTGGCTTCCATTTGTTAGGCACAGACAATGGACAATTTTGCCTGGAGACACACAGCCCAGAACCAACAATTAACTTAATTACTCATTCTGTGGCTTACCAGATGGCTGTCCACACCATCTGTGGCTTCCTATTTAAATGGTTCAGCCGTGTACCCCCAGCTGTTTATACCCCCAGCTGTTTATATGCCGCTGCTCTCAATATTTAAAATCGCTCTGTTGTTCAAAGTGATTTTGGTGCTTTTAGAACATCACCTCATGCAGGGACAGCCTTTACTTTGCCTCCTGTTCCTAGCCCAAGGTCTGGTGTACAAACTCACTGCTTTCTCTTTAAAAGACTATATATATATATATATATATATATATATATATATATATGTAATCTTATATATATACTGTAGCTGTCTTCGGACACACCAGAAGAGGCCATCAGATCTCATTACAGATGGTTGCGAGCCACCATGTGGTTGCTTGGATTTGAACTCAGGACCTCTGGAAGAGCAGTCATTGCTCTTAACTGCTGAGTCATCTCTCTAGCCCCTCACTGCTCTTTTATGGAGCTCATTTATGCTTCTGCGTCTCTTGCTCTCAGGTTGGCCTTAAACTCAAAAAGTAGCTGAGGAGGACCCTGAACTTCTGCTCCTTCTGCCCCAACCTCTCAAGTGCCAGAATTATAGGCGTGGACCACTACGCCCAGTTTATGTGGTACTGGCACCAAACCCAGGTTTTGTGGCATGCTAGGCAAACAATTGAGCTATGTCCTTAGCCACTAGTCTTTTTTCCCCCAATGACTGTATTTTTAAAATTACCTTAAAAAAAGATTTATTTATTTATTTTATGTATGGGAGTATACTGTAGCTGTACAGATGGTTGTGAGCCTTCATGTGGTTGTTGAGCGGTCAGTGCTCTTACCCGCTGAGCCATCTTGCCAGCCCTTAAAATTACTTTTATCTACTTGTGTTTACGTGGGCAGTGGCAGGAGGGGATTGGGTCTTAACATGGGAGACCTCCTTTCTCCCTTTGGCTCTCCGGGAGAGACATATTAGGGTAGAGCTATCTGTCCAGAGCACCTTTACCTCATCACAAGCGTGCACACCCCTCCTGTTGAACAGGCTTTTGTGACTACAGTGGCCAGAGCCAGCCTTATACCTGTACCTGTGGTTGCCCTAGTTTGGTTCCTTCTCCTCTGACCACTCGGCCCTAGTCTCTGGGGCTTTTCCCTTTTCCCTTTATCCTGGGGAAGTTCCAGGCAGAAGCCATTGGACAGAGCAGCTCTGGCTTCTCTTGCTGAGCAGAGGCCATATTAGGAGGGTCTGTTTGGGGGTCTCTGGACAATAACCGAGAGTTAACGAATGATAAGCCCCGGGTTGAGGTTTGAGCTGCTGCTCTGGCCTGCGCAGCACAGGGGTCTCATCTTTACTGCCCTTTCCTCACACCGTGAGAGACGCTCCTGGGACCAAGAAACCAGGTAGTTAGGGTGGAGGAAGTCAAGATTTCAGGAAGGGTGCTGGATGACTAGCTTTTATGCTGTGAGTTGCCTAAATCAGTTCAGTATTCTCCTTTCAAGTCTCTCTAAAATATGGTGTGGGGGAGGGGAAGAAAGGGAGAGTCGGCCGGCTGTCCCTCCCCAGGGCTGCCATACCTGTCTGACCAGCTGCTCCCTTTCTCCTTCCGCTTTCTCTCACTGACTTGGCGCAGGCCTGGCCACGGTTCCCTCCCTTTGGTTAGCTGGAAAAAGTCTCCAGTCTAGCTGGGTGTGGGCCTGGGTTAGAGAGGGGGTGATAAACACACGCCCAAATTGATTTTCACCTTAAAATGGAGTGTTGACTCAGGGGATGTGAGAGGGCCTGGTGTAAATAGGATTTCCCTTTTCCTAGCATGCTGGAAGCCCAAGGCTGGGGACTGACTGAGGGCTGGGCTCCTGGCAAAGGACAGGCAAGGAAGGAATATAGTCACTGTGTTCCCTTGGGGATTTCTAGATCGGTCTTTCTGGAAGTGACCTCAGACACACACACACACACACACACACACACACACACACACACACACACAGGGTGGGGCAGAGGAAGAGGGAGAGGGAGAGAGGTGTGCTGTGAAGGGAACTTGTCTGTGTGTCTCTCGGGTTGACTGGGTCTCTGTCCCTTTGGTAGGAACTTGTATGTGCCCATCCCTGGTCTCTGTCTCTTTGCCTATATGTGCCCATTCTTCTGGACTCCTGGGTGTCTCTCCTGGAGAAGGGGAGGAATCCATAGATAGTTCTCTTCATAGGTGTTTACTCTTTTCCCTGGCTTTGGG
This sequence comes from Montemys delectorum, assembly GCA_019843815.1. Lineage (NCBI taxonomy): Eukaryota > Metazoa > Chordata > Mammalia > Rodentia > Muridae > Montemys > Montemys delectorum. The sequence continues at coordinate 18,919 of JADRCD010236121.1, forward strand.
GTGGTGTCTGCTGGCTGCCCTGTCCCCTAGAGGACTTGAATATCTATCATCTTTTGGTTTCCTTAATTGAGATCCACCTGGTCCCCACATCACACCCTGAAGTACCTTCCAGAGAGCCCAGCCCATCGGGTAATTTAATTGCAGGTGGAATCTTTGCCTTGGGGACCCAAACCTCTTGCCTTCTACCCACAGCCTGCTCCGCCCAGGCCTGGAGGGCCTTGCTCAGCTCCCTAGTCTCCAACCTCCCACAAGTGCAGGCTGTGCCCCAGCTTGCTCTCCTGACTCACTCTGATAATGGGATAATGAGTTCAGAGGGACAGGTGCAGGGAGAGGGTACCATCCTCATCACATCTGGCTAGCTTGGGGCCGGGAGGTGGGGTGGGGGCAAAGGAGAGGGTCCAGGTGGCTGGAGAATGAATCACCAGGAGGGCCATCCTGTCCCAAGGCACCATGACTCAGTGCACCAGGAACCTGGGGAAGGTGCCTCCAAAGAAGCAATTGCAACGAAGCCCTGTGCCTGCCTCTCTTCTCTGGGGTCCCCCTTTTCTGCCTTGGTCTCTGTTCCTCACTCTTTGCTATTCCCTGAGGTCACTGGTGCTCTGTCTGGTCTGGGGAACTCTCAGGTCTTGGTAGGAAAGGAGAATGCTGTACCGTGTCCAGAAAGAAGAGCTGCGTTTGGTTTCTCTTTACCTTGCACCCAGAGAGAAGACAGCCAGAAGCATGTGTTCATTCATTCCGCAAATATCTACCTACCCCTTCCCCCCCCCGCCCCTTTTGCCAGCCTATGGGTGCGGGGTTCCGCACAGGTAGCAGGGTGGGGTGGTGGTGTTAAGCTGTAACCTGGACAGACAAGGCAAACAGGAGCTTGGGAATGGAAGAGCCTTGCTGGCCAGCCTGGCCAGCCCCACCTAAAGGAGGTCTCTTAGAGGTATTAGGAGAGATCAGCCAGATGTGGTGGGTAGAGCACACCCTCAATCCCAGTGATATTTGATATGTCACCTCTGGGAAAGTGTAGCTCTGTCCCTTGAGGGATTACAACCCACTGGTGGAAAACCTACAGCATATCTGTTGTGTGATCCCTGAGGAAGGGTCCTCAGACCCTCCTTGAGTTTCAACTTCTAGTGAGTTCTAGTAGCCTGCTTGACTTGAGACCCTGTTTTTTTGTTTCTGTTTTTTTTTTTTTTTTTTTTTTTAAAACTAAAATGTCCGGGAACCTTTTCTGCTCAGACCTCCCAGAGTAGCTATCACAGGAGGGCAGGAGATGAGACAGCTTAGATCGGGACCCCAGGCAGAGACCCCAGGCTCACTTCCTGCCTTCACAGGGCTCATCTGCTCTCTCCTGGATTTTTAGGGTGGGGTTGGAGAGGGATCCCGGGTGGGAGCAGCTCTCTACTGCCCTCACCTGAGTCCTGTCTGGAGGCTGCAGATGTTGGGTTAGGCCCTGCCCTCTAGTGTCTAGCCACTCAGGTAAGAGGCCCTTTTCCCTCCCCTGGGGCTGGGCTTTTCTTTTATAAAGGGCCTTTACTGGGCGCTGTCCCACCGTCTAGAAGCAGCTGCTCAGCTCGCTCTCGAACCTCCGTCTTCAGCTCACGGCCTTCACTCCAGACTTCACCATGTCCATCAGGGTGACTCAGAAATCCTACAAGATGTCCACCTCAGGTCCCCGGGCCTTCAGCAGCCGCTCGTTCACGAGTGGACCCGGCACCCGCATCAGCTCTTCCAGCTTTTCCCGGGTGGGCAGCAGCAGCAGCAGCTTCCGGGGAAGCCTGGGCACCAGCGTGGGTCTGGGCGGCTTTGGCGGGGCTGGTGTCGGGGGCATCACAGCGGTCACGGTGAACCAGAGCCTGCTGAGCCCCTTGAAGCTGGAGGTGGACCCCAACATCCAGGCTGTGCGCACTCAGGAGAAGGAGCAGATTAAATCCCTGAACAACAAGTTCGCCTCCTTCATTGACAAGGTGAGAGCCCTCACTTCACTAACTGTCCTGCGCTTTCTTCTGCCGTTACAGAGATGCGTACATCTCTGGCCCCCCATGAGCTCCTTGGGACCTACCCATCCTGGGCACACTCTCTTCTACTTCTCTCATACACTTTGGTTTGGGCCGAGAGGGTCTGAAGTTCTTGTGACTAAATCCTGGGGCACTTCGCTATCCATTGGCGGGCCTGGTCCCCTTCCCTGTCGTCCCTTTGCTCTTTGGTGGCAGGGACGCCTTCCCCCCCCCCCCCCCCCCCCCCGAACTGCCCCAAGGTTTCCTCATGGTGCCCTGTGTCTTTTTCTATCTTCCTGTTAAATGATGGAGGTTTGTGTAAGATTTTAGAAGGTTTCAGGTGTCTCGATTGAACCCGACAAGCGCAGACGGAGGTCTTTAGTGCCCAAGACCAGAGAGTGGGGGCTCCAGGCTGAATCACTGCTCGGCCCCTGACTTGCTCCAGTGTGGGCGGAGCCACTGTTGAGCCAGGAGGGAGGTCTTGGGTCTGCCCTTCCACCAGGAGGAGCTCAGGGTTAGGGTTAGGCGGGGAGGGGGAGTCGCGGGACTCCGCCTCGGGAAGGCCCGTGCGGGATTCAAAGTCTGCGGGCGTTGGACACTCCGCTCCTGTTTCACGACCTGTTAAAACCAGAATTTATGGCCCTAGATAGCGTCGGCCTGCCCACGCCCCTCTGCGAGCTTGGCCCTTGTACCCCTTTCGCTCTTTCTACGGTGGCTCCGCCCCAACTGCCCGGTTTCTTTGCAAGCCGAAAGCCAGGCCAGGTTTTGCAGTCTTGTGGCTCTGTGGCCTTTGTGGCCCCGGGACGATTGATTGGCCCTTTCTGCTGACTGGCTCCTGAGAGGCGGTGTGGGAACGGGAGGAGGGAAAATACGGGGCTGAGCCCGTGGAATCGGACGTTCTGCCTCTTCTCCACCAGAGCTTGCTAACTCCAAGGGCCCCTAGCTTCTCACTGAGTCCTGATGGAGAGCACTTGGCACAGATGTGGCTTGTGCCATGTGGTTACAGGGTCCCACAATTTCCTCCGATGGGCCGTCTTGTCAAGTTTGACTTTTTCATCTGTAAAATGGACATGACAGGCTCCCCAAATCAGTTTCTTGGCCTGTTCAGCTCAAAGTGGGACGAACTTTAGCAGCACCTGGCCCGAATTCAGCATTCCATTAGGATGAAATGTTGGAATTACCTGGGTTATTTGTCTTTTTTTTTTTTTTAAACTTTTAGTAATTACGGGGAAGAAAGGATTTATAGCCTGGGTTGTGGGAAAGTAATCCGATTGTTTTCTCAGGATGTCTTCTAGTTTCCCCAGTTTAAAAAGTTAGAGCTCCGCCCTGATAGTACGAAGTGCACTTCGCTCCCTTGGAGCAGTCAGGCTATTATCCTTACAAAAGACGTCCCCGCCCCCCGTACCACGTCTTGGATTGCGTGCTCTAAGATGTGAAGGGGGGGAGGGGTTGGCTGTGGACAAGTGGGTAAGAGGGTGTCGGGACTGCCAAGGTTGAGGGGGTCTCCAAGGCTGCTCCAGCAGGGTGGGAAGAATGGAACGAGACATACCTGCCTGCTCTCTTGCTTCATCATCTGCTAAAAGTGGGCCCTCTGTGGAGAATGGACTCCCCAAAGCTCCTACCTGAGCCTTCTGGAGGCTTCTGCAGGGTTTCGGAGTCCCAGACCAAGGTACACAGCTAAGGGTAGCAGCAGTGTTGCTGTAGAAGCCCTAGCAAGCATTCCCGGAAGCAGGGAGAAAAGTCCTTTATTCAAGATGCCTTCAAATGATAGTGTAATAGATGCCATTCTCAATCCTACATACAAGGTAACGAACAGACCTTTAGAAAAACGAGGCTGTGATGCGAATAAAAGCCCCTCCGCCGCTATGGCTTCAGCCTCTCCCATCCCAAGTGCTGGAGGGACATGGCTCCACCACCACAGAGACACTGCGCCATTTCCCCAGGTCTTATGTGACCACGGGAGGAGACATGGGAGACATGGTCTCCCTCCCTCCAGATCCTGACCCTAGCCTGGGCTTTTTTTTTTTTTTTTTTTTTTTTTGCCACGTCCTCCCCACGCAGGTGCGCTTCCTGGAGCAGCAAAACAAGATGCTGGAGACCAAGTGGAGCCTGTTGCAGCAACAGAAGACATCGAGGAGCAACATGGACAACATGTTTGAGAGCTACATCAACAACCTCCGCAGGCAGCTGGAAGCCCTGGGCCAGGAGAAGCTAAAGCTGGAGGCAGAGCTTGGCAACATGCAGGGCCTGGTGGAGGACTTCAAGAATAAGTGAGCCTCCGCCCCCCTCAATAAAGGCCTCTTACGTTGTCTCACTTTTGGGGGCAGAGGTCTCCATTCTCGTGACCCCCTGTGTAGGGGCAGTTTGGTCCTGTGGTCATGCGGTCAATTTTGCTTCAGTCTCAGGACTGAAGGCTCAGGGCTACAATTTCCTGGTTAGATAGTGTACCTAAGATGGGTTTGGTGGCACATATGTGTAATATTTCACTCAGGAGACAGAGTCGGGAGGATTATACAAACACACCTTAATTTTGAAGTGAGTTCTAAGCCAGTCAGAGCTACATAGTAAGATTTATTTATTTATTATTTATTTATTTTGCACTTAGATGAGAGAGATAGCTAGCCATCCTCACTTTTAATCAAACAGCTACGATCTGGCAGTCTCTCCAGAGAGTGCTCTGAGGTCTCATGACAGGCTCCACGTTAACTCTCTCAGCAAGCCAAGTCTAATGTGTATTTGGAGAGTGCTTTCCTGCTTCAGGCCTCCCCACTGGCTGAGCATAAGGTTGGGTGGGGGCTGGGAAATGGGTGTGGAGGGCAGAAGGACCAGCCTCGAATGCCCTGAATCTCTGAACTGAGATATCCGCCCCCCCACCCCCACATCAGAGAGCAAGGTGGGGTAAGAGTGTCTCTTTTTGTGCACACATTTAGCGTGTACAAAGCCTTGGGCTCCATCCCTGGCAGCAGCAGACCCAGGGCAGCCTTCACCTTCACCTTCACCCACTGACTCCAGGTCTTTTCTTACCAGGTATGAGGATGAGATCAACAAGCGCACAGAGATGGAGAATGAGTTTGTCCTCATCAAGAAGGTGAGGGCCTGGGGGGCGGGGCTATAGGGATGGTACAAAGGTTAAGAGGACTTGCCTTCCTTCCTTCCTTCCTTCCTTCCTTCCTTCCTTTCTTTCCTTTTTTCTTGTTGTGTGTTTATTTACTTGTTCGCTTGCTTGTTTTACAAAACACGAAGCAGGATTTGCTTTTCTTCCAGAGGACCTGAGTTCAGTTCCCCCTATTACCCAAATTAAATGGCTCACAACTACCTGTAACTGCAGCTCCAGGGGATCTGATGCCTCTGGCCTCTGAGGGCACCTGAACTCGTGTGTGCATAACCACGTGCAGAAACACACATACACACACACACACACAGCTAAACATGATACAAATTAATATAAAAAAAAAGAGAGAAGAAGAAAGACGAGGTCTTCTTACCTATATGCAGACACAGGAGGCGTGGCTTTGGGATTTAGACTAGGAATTCTCTGGGACTTTCTAATGAGCGAGCTCGTTGCTTTCTAAGTAATAGGACAAATTCTTTTGCCACCCGATGTCTTCTAGATAACAATAGGGCGGACAGGACAGAGAGTTAGCTTCCTGGAGTCAAGTTGGACAAGGTTAGCTGTCTAGCCTTAGCTTAGCTTTCTGGAGGGGGAAGGGTGGAGTTGGGAGCCTGCAGGAAGCAAAGATAAAGAAACTTGGCTGGAGAGATGGCTCAGCAGTTGAGAGGACTGGATGCTCTCCAGAGGATCTGGGTTTGATTCCCAGCACCCACATGGCAGCTCACAACTGTGTGTAACTCCAGTTCCAGAGACTCTGACACCCTCACGTAGACACACATGCAGGAGAGAATACTAATGTACAGGGACATAGAAAGAGGCTGGGTTGGAGGATCAGCAAGTGTTAACCATGGGCAGATGTTGGGGAGCCCCTGAGCACTGAACTCGGGCGCCTCATCTTACCCTCAGGATGTGGATGAAGCATACATGAACAAGGTGGAACTTGAGTCTCGCCTGGAAGGACTGACCGACGAGATTAACTTCCTCCGGCAGATCCATGAAGAGGTATGTTCTCAGGGGCTGGAGTAGACTGGCCCTCCCTCCTGCCTGTCAGTGCCCTGCTCCAGCACCCAGCCAACAGGCTGTTTGTCGTCCAGCACACCAATCAGCAAGGGCTTCTGCTCAATAACCATAGGCAGTGGTTAAAATTGTTACAGAGGCTCCGCCCTCTATTTGAGATGGGGAAATGGGCTGAGGAGTGAACTAACCCATCTCAGGTCCTCATGCGGAGTGGGAACCCAGCCTAACTTAGGCTCGTGGGGTCCTCAAAGCCCCTCCCCTGATCTTTGAGCTGTTTTGAAGACCCCCCCCCCGGCTGTTTATCTAACTTCAGGTTTCTCTTGATGCCTTCCTTCTTGGCTCAGAGTTCTGATCCTAACCCTAACCCCAAGCTTGCTTCCACTGTGAATTCGATGTCTTCAGACCCTGGTTCTCACGTGCTCCTTTGTCATGTTGCAAAGGGTCCTGCGAACAGGGACAAAGCCTTACCACCTGCCCCTGCCCTACAGGAGATCCGTGAGTTGCAGTCTCAGATCTCAGACACGTCTGTGGTGCTGTCCATGGACAACAGCCGTTCCCTGGACATGGATGGTATCATCGCTGAAGTTCGTGCCCAGTATGAGGACATTGCCAACCGCAGCCGGGCTGAGGCTGAAACCATGTACCAGATTAAGGTAAAGAGGCCTGGGCCTCCCTTCCTGCTCAGGCCTGGGCCTCCCTTCCTGGTCAGGCCTGGGTGTGCACGTTTCTGCACATATGTAGGAGCTTAGTGGATGAGGTTTCATCTAAAACCTTACTTCTCTTCTTGCCCTTGAAGTATGAGGAACTGCAGACCCTGGCTGGGAAGCATGGGGATGATCTGCGCCGCACGAAGACGGAGATCTCGGAGATGAACCGCAACATCAACCGCGTGCAGGCGGAGATCGAAGCCCTCAAAGGCCAGGTACTGGTGGGCTCGGCTGGGACTAGGAAGAAGGGGAGCAGCTCAGTTGCTCAAAGACTCACCTAGCATGCCCAAAGCCCTGGGTTCAGGATGGCATAAAACCAGGTGTGCAAATACTCACTTGGAATTGGTAATTACAGCAGTTGGTAGGTTACAAAAGGAGGTTTGCAGGCTGTCGAGATGGCTCAGCCGTTAAGAGCATTGACTGCTCTTCCAAAGGTCCTGAGTTCAAATCCCAGTAATCACATGATGGCTCACAACCATCCATAATGAGATCTGATGCCCTCTTCTGGTGTGTCTGAAGACAGCTACAGTGTACTTACATATAATAATAAATAAATCTTTGGGCCAGAGCGAGCTGGGCTGGAGGGAGCAGAGGTCCTGAGTTCAATTCACTGCAACCACATGATGGCTCACAACCATCTGTACATGTACAGTGTACTCATATACATAAAATAAATTAATAAATCTTTAAAAAATTTTAAAACAAAAACCAAAAAACCAAAAAACAAACCAAAAACAAAAGGACGGTTGCTGTAAATTCAAGGTCAGCCTGGGCTATATAGTGAGTTCTAGACTATCCTGGGCTTCAAAACAAATGATAACAAAAAGAAGCTCAATATGGATTGGTCTTAGGGAAGGGCATACACCAGATGCCACCTGGGTGCTCATATGTCTCCTTCCCTGCAGAGGACAAGCCTGGAGGCGGCCATTGCTGATGCTGAGCAGCGTGGGGAGATGGCCATTAAGGATGCCAATGCCAAGCTGACTGAGCTGGAGAATGCCCTGCAACGGGCCAAGCAAGACATGGCCAGGCAGCTGCGTGAGTACCAGGAGCTCATGAACGTCAAGCTGGCGCTGGACATCGAGATCGCCACCTACCGCAAGCTGCTGGAGGGAGAGGAGAGCAGGTGGGTTTGGAGGTCTCAGAAAACCTGGAATGGGGAGAGATTTGGAGCCCTCCTGGGACTTGGATTCTGCTCTGGGACAAAAAGGGCTCCGAGTTGTCCCTGACACCCCATGCCTCTGGTTACAGGTTGGAGTCTGGGATGCAGAACATGAGCATCCACACGAAGACCACCAGTGGCTACTCAGGTGAGTGTCCTGGGCCATGGGGATGGAGGGTGGGGAGCCCAGGAGGTCAGTTGACAAAAGCAGTTGACAGAGTCCAGGGGGAGGGATTGCACTCCTGTTCTTGGCAGAATTCCAGGTTGATTGGTGGCAGGCTAAGGACCCAAGTAATGTGCTCAGTAATAAAGTCCCATACAAATGCTAGCCGTGTGCAGGACCTGTGCTAAGTTCCTCACGTGTGTTATTGTCTTTTATACTTCTTCACATTTTGCAACCTCAAAACTCCCTCCACATAGCTTGAGAGATGGGCTCATTTAAGTGCTAGTCAGGGCCATGCGGCTAAAAGGGAGCCTTTCCCATGTTTGGTCTGCTTCTCCATATAGACGAGGAGTGACCCAGATAGGAATGGGTCAGGTCTAGACCAGCCCCTCCATCTGTGGTTGTCAGAGGATGACTAGGGAGAAGAGGCTCAAAGCCTGCGCTCATGTGGCTGTCTCTCTCCCTTGTCCTGGACCAGGAGGGCTGAGCTCATCCTACGGGGGACTCACTAGCCCTGGCTTCAGCTATGGAATGAGCTCCTTCCAGCCCAGCTTCAGTTCTGTTGGGGGATCCAGCACCTTCAGCCGCACCAAGGCTGTGGTTGTGAAGAAGATTGAGACCCGAGATGGGAAGCTGGTGTCCGAGTCTTCTGATGTCGTGTCCAAGTGAACAGCCACCGAAGTCCTTGCCAGCCTGAGCTCCTGCAGCTGCTCGGGGCTCACAGGGAGACAGCTGTATGGCAGAGTGCAGGGAACTAGAGACCTGTCTGAGGATCAGCCCTAACCTTTGGGCCAACCTTGGGAGGAATTTCCTATCTGGGATATCCCAGTGGCCCCTGCCCCCCACCCAAACCCAATTCAGTTGTATTTTCTAAAATAAAGCCTCAGCTGGCTCTGTCAACTAGCTTTGCTATGTATATATTCATGTAGGTGGGAGGGGATGGCCAGGAGGCTCCTTCCTGGGATATAGAACCTGTGTGTGCAGGGCAGGGAAGTCTTTCTGCTCCAGGCTGTTCCAAGAGAATGTCTTGTTGGTAGCTGGCTCATACTCTGGCTATGGAGCATGGTTCTTTACCAATGCATAGCCTCTCACAGTTCACAGCAGGGTCTCAGATACCCAGGTTCCCTCGAGCTTTGCAGTACACTTGGCGAGGAATCAGGTTTTGGGTGGTCTATCAGAGAGAGTCAGCACGCTGTTCCCCATACCTCAGGCATCAAAGTGGCTGAGCAGGGCGTAGAAGTCAGGACTGCCCAGTCTTGAGCCTGTCCCTAGCCAGACACATAGCTTCCTTGTGTTCAGCTTTCTCTCTTTCCTTGCCAGGGACCTAGAAGGTCTGGTTCAGAGTCTATTTTTGGTGATGGGGTGTGTTGGGCCCGCAATTTCTGGATGCCACGATAGTTCACTATAGGATTTGGCACAGATGCCTCTTGGCCCCAGCTCCTCACCAACACACCCACCTACGCTGCTCTTGCCGCTCCCGCCTCCCCTCTGTAATCTTGACAGAAAGGGTGTGTGTGGAGTCTAAGTTTGCATGTGGAGAGTGTGTGACCTTGTGTTTATGGGTGTGTGTAGGTTCAATGAAGTGTGTGAATAGGTTTGTCTATCTGTCAGGCAAGTGTCCCAAAGTTTAGAGAAGGGCAGGAGAGTGTTAGGAGACAGGTGGATGAGGCATTACCAGCACCATTGCCATTACCAGCACCATTACCAGCACATATTGTCAGTGTGGAGCTTCTCATAGTCACATGGTCCATGCAGTCTCAGGCTAGGTGTGCATCAGGCCTTGGCATGACCACTGAGGCTTTCGCTATTTCAGATTTGTTGAAAACTGGTGGAGACCTGGTAGAGGGGACAGGGAGTAGGACCAGACTGCACAGGAAGTAGGAACAGACTGGTACAGAAAACTCCCACTTCTCTCCCAGTCTTCTGGCATCAACCTTACCACCTTACTAGCTACCTGGCTCTGTGGATCTGGGCTTTTAGGCTGTCGTTGTCCTTCCAAGCCTTCTACCGTGCTCAGCCAGGGCAAGGAGCTTAAGTAAGGGACTTCCGCCATAGTCGTGTTAGTCGGAGCTTGGGCGCCAACAGCCCAAGGTTGGATTTGGCTGCCTATCCTTACTTATAAGCCATTAAAAAAACCAATAATAGTGAGAAAAAGGACTCTTCAATAAGACCACATTGGGAAGAGAAACACAATGATACCCCAAGTCCGTTTTTAGGATCTTGGCCTGAGATTTGGGGTTAAGTGGAGCACCTGAGCTAGGCATAGCTAGGCAGTCATGGCCAGCCCCACCCACCAATGAACCATCATTTTCTTGGCTCCAGCAAGGTGGTCTGAGAACTTGTCAAGCTGAACATGAAGGCACACTTATTTATTTATTCATTGTGTGTAGACATGGATGCCAATGTGGAGGTTAGGGAACGACCTGTAGGAATTGTCCTCATCTTTACTCTGTGGGTCCTGAGGGTGGAGTTCAGGTCGGCAGCTTGGCGGCAGGTGTCTTTATCATCTGAGTCATTCCCATGGTCTTCTTACTCTTTTATTTTTATCACTATTATTATTATTATTATTATTATTATTATTATTATTATTTAATATAGGGTCTTACTGTAGCCTAGACTGGCTTTGAACCCCCTGCCCACCTGCCTCAGATGGGATGGCAGGTGTACACTAACATCCTTGGAGGTAAATGCAGTTTTATTACCATTTACAAACACATCCAGTGAGTCTCAGGAAATGAGGAGAGTTATCAGCATTGCCCTGGGCAATTGGAACATGCTGAGAGACCTCTTGCCCACTAGGGCCCCAAGTCAATATTTTCAGTTTTGCCACACCCAGTCCTTGAAGTCTGGCACCTGTCTTATCAGGTCTTGTTGCCAGGCAATGGGCATGTTGGGAGTAGCCTGCGTTCCCAGTTCCTAGATGATCTCTACACTCTGGATGTTTGCTGAAGGAAAGTCTCCATGCTAGAACCCTGTCTGCTCTCATGTGTCTCACCGTGGGGTAAGGCTATCCATTGCTGGGGAGGACCCTTCTTTACCTGTCAGGATTTAGGTATTTATTTTTTTTATTTTTATTTTTATTTATTTATTTTTTTGTTTTTTGTTTTTTGTTTTTGTTTTTCGAGACAAGGTTTCTCTGTGTAGTCCTGGCTGTCCTGGAACTCACTCTGTAGACCAGGTTGGCCTCGAACTCAGAAATCCACCTGCCTCTGCCTCCCAAGTGCTAGGATTAAAGGCGTGTGCCACCAACGCCCGGCTTAGGTATTTATTTTTAATCTTTTTTAAACATTTATTTTTATGGGTACAGGTGTTTTGCCTGCGTATATGTACACGTGTGTGTCCCTGGTGCCCATAAAGATCAGGAGCTGGTGTTGGGGCAAGAATGTTATAGACGTTGTGAGTTGCTCATGTGAGGGCTTACAGACAGTTGTAAGTTGTCTTGTGGGTGCTGGGAATTGAACCAGCATTTTCTGGAAATGCAGCTAGTGCTAAACCATCTCGCCAGCTCCTACTTTTGATCTCCAACACCACATATACCAGGCATGGTGGCATAGGCCCGTTATCCCGGCACTCAGGAGGTAGAAGCAGGAGGATCAGAAGTTCAAGTTTGAGGCCAGCCTGGGCTACAGGAGACTCTGCCTTGATGAATGAATGAATAAATGAAAGAAACACAGTTTTTATTTACATGAGGAAACTTGGAAGAATAGAAGATAAACATTTTAAAACATGCCTAGCCCTGGATACTTGTAGGCTCTCCATCTGGAGATTCAGCCAACCATGGGTAGAAGACATTCCAGGAGAAGGGACTGCACCCGTCTCTCAAACATTTAGATTTCCTCTCTTGTCCTTAGGACCTAAATAAAACAGTCTAACATTATGTAGCATTTACATGTATTAAATGTAGATTAGGGACGACTCACAGTATAAGGAGCTGGTGTGGCTCATGCTCCTAATTACAGCTCTTGAGAACAAGAGGATGTGAGTTCAATGCTAGCCTGGGCTAAATAGCTAGACTTTGCCTCAAATCAAAAGCCAAAACCAAAATCAAAAAAACCAAACCAACCCCCCCCCCAAAAAAAAACAAACCCAAACCCAAACCCAACCAAAAACCAAGACAAAACAAAAAAACCAACCCCAGCCCCCCTAAACAAAAAAGAACACCCCCCCAAGAACCCCAAACAAAACCAAACCAAAAAAACCCAAACAAACTAAATATAATCAAAGCAAAATGGAGACCAAGTTACAGGACAGCATGTTAGGTTCAGTGCAGATCCAGCAAGGTTTTATTTGGGAGACAGATTCTCAGTATTTAATACACAGTGGTAATACACTGAAGTCAGTTTCTATAAGGGCTAAGAGCAGCTGTGGCTTTGTCCCTGCAGTGCCTGTGCTTAATGAATGAAAGAAACAAACATGACCACTCCTAGGTATGGTGGAGGTAAGGAGAGCATAGTGTCTATGCAGCGACATCTGAGAGAGTCCAGAGCGAACATGACCCCGAGCCATTCGAGAAGACTCGGAGGGGGGAGGGGAGAAGGGAGAACGTTTGCCCACCAAGAGGAGTAGCCTGGGCCAAGAGACTGGCCAAGAGAGTAGGCAAAAAGACCAGGTAACCAAGATGGCTGGATTATATAGGGAAGGGCAGCCCAGCCCAAGAGAAGTTTAGGATAGAGGGCAGGGCACACCAGCCAGGAGACCCCTGTAAAGGATGCAGAGCTGCTAGGAGAACCCGGAGACCAGGTCCCCTTTGCTGTGTTAAATAGGCACTTGATCCATCTGTTCTGGGTTTGAAAGCTAACTCTTACCCACTTACAGCCCAATGATGATCCTGAAAGGCAGGTTAGGCCCCAGAGTCACCAGTTTCCTTTTGCTCAAACGGTATTTTTATCACCTACAAGCTAATTTTAAATTAAAAAAAATTAAATGCAATCTATTATTTAAATTAAAAATTACTTTCTGCACTTGAGTGGGCCAGACAAGCATGTTCTACACAATTCACGAGCCCAAGAAAGCCCTGGTCTGCTCCATTGCCTGGTTTCTCTTGTGAAGGGCAGCAGGGCTGTGTTTCTTGTGAGTTGTCCCAGGAGATGTCTGTGTATGTACTGTTCCTCAGGTTTATGTATGCGTACACATTCAGCAATGCTGACTTGTGCAAAGGGCAGGGAACGGCACGTTGTCATCCTCTTTCTTTGACAAGTACTCCATGTAGCGTTGGGGGAACAGGAGGAGGGAAGGGTCAAGAGTGGTGACCCTGACAGTCATGGGGCTGTATCCTCAGACTCTCAGTGCCGATATGGTGGCCTGCCCCTCTTGCATCCTTCCTTCTCATAGTCCAGGACCTTCTCCCTCATCTGCCTTCACCCCAGTTTTCCAAGTTTGTTCTTCAGCTCCATCCTTGCGACTCGAGAATGCAGGCCACAGGACATCTTCTTTGGGACCCTGACACGTCATGGTCGGAATGGGCCAGCCTTGGTTAACCACAGAGCCCTTCACTCTCTTTTTCTTTCTCTGTGTAACCTTGGCTGTCCTGGCACTCGCTCTGTAGACCAGGCTAACCTCAAACTCGGAGCTCTGCCTCTTGAGTGCTGGGGTTAAAACCATGCACCACCTTGCCTGCCCTTTGCTCTTTTACTGTGTTCCACCTGTTAGCCATACGCCCAGATCCAGATGTTTCCTGAGAAATACCCAGCTCCCCAAGTTTTCCTGTTGCTGGGATCAGGATCTTCCCTGTTACTTGCCATAGTGGGTGTGGCTATTCTCGGTTGTCAACAGGACGGCTTCTGGCAAGAGGGAACATCAGTTGATGAATCGCCTCCATCAGCCACAGGCATGTGTCTGTGGAATATTTTCTTGATTGCTAACTGAAGGAGGAGGAGGGCCCAGCCCACCGTGGGCGGTGCCACCCCTGGGCAAGTGGGTCTGGGTGGTATTAGGAAGGCAGCTGAGCAAGCAGGAAGCATCGCTCCTTTCCAGTCTCTGCTTCAGTTCCTGCCTTCAGGTTCCTGCCTTGGCTTCCCTCGGATAATGAACCCTAACCTGTAAGCCAGATAAAGCCTCTCTTCCCCGAGCGGCTCTTGGTCAGAGTTCTTATCACAGCAACAGAGAAGCAAATGAATACACACATTACCTTTTCTGAGACAGGCTTCATGTAGCCTAGGCTGTCCTCAAACTCTTTATGTAGTCAAGGATGGCTTTGAACTCCTGACCCTCTCGTCCCCACCTCCTGAGTGTTGGGATCATGCGTGTGTGCCACCTGGTCTGTGGGGCTAGGGATCACCCTCTGGACTTCCCCCATATGCTTTATCCCTAGAAAGACCTCCTCTATAGAGGGAGCACTTGAAGAGAAAAGGAAATGGAGTGGAATTTTTAGAGCCTCCACGCCCTGTTGTATTAGTTTCGCTGTCAACTTGCCCAAGCTTATCATCACCTGGAGAGAGGGACTATCAACTGGGCAACTTCCTCCACAGATTGGCCTGTGGCCACCTCTGTGAGGCATTTCTTTGATTGATAATTGATACAGGAGGCCCCATCCCATAGTGGCAGTGCTATCCCTGGGCTGGCAGTCCTGAGCTATATGACAGAGCCCGAGTGGGAGCTTGGCACCAGAGCCATAAGCGGTGCTTCTCTGGCTTCTGCTTCAAGTGCCTGCCTTGAGTGCCTGTCTTGGCTTCCCTTGATGATGACCTAGAGTGTAAATCCTGCCTCCTCCAAGTTGTGTTTGGTCATGGTGATTATTACAGAAGCAGAGACTCAAACCAGGACACACCCCTTCCCCCTGAAGGCACAGTCAGTCACCCCTCCCCCGTGGCATTTATTGCAGCTGATGAGATCTATCCTACCTACACACTTTTATGGAGTCTGTGGCTGACATTAGGATTCAGTCAGTGTTGGGAAGCCTGTAAACTTGTGCCATGTGTCCTTCATCATCTTCTCATGTAGAGTAATTGCATGGCCCTAAAAGTCAGAGTGGATTTTCACGAGACCCAAATTGGGGTTTAGTTACTCCATTACTGGTATCTATTCTCAAGGTAAAGCCCCAGCCCTGACTGGCCTGAGGGCGGTGCTGGGTGTGCTTCTGCCCACCCATGGGGTGTTATTTCTATATGAAGCTGTAGTTGAGCCAGTTCCAATATATCCCTGTCTAGCTTACAAATGAATAACACTCAGACTCTAGTTACTTTACTTGGCTTTGACAATTACTAGGGGATCGCCCCTAATCTACTTTTCATTTTCTTTTTAGAATTATTTATTTTATGTACAGGAGTACACTGTAGCTGTCTTCAGACACACTAGAAGAGGGCGTCGGGTCCCATTACAGATGGTTGCTGGGAACTGAATTCAGGACCTGCCTACCTCTAAAGGTAGAGTTGGGGATGTGGCTCAGTTGATAGCATTTACCCACCATGCACAATGCCCTGGGTTCAACCCCCAGCAGCACAGAGACTAGCTGCTGCTTAGGATTATCATCCTAGCTCTTGGGAGGTGCAGGCAAGGTCTCTCTTTGTAGCTCTGGCTGTCAAGAATTCCCTATGTAAACCAGGCTGGCCTGGAACTCATGTTCTTCTGCCTCTGCCTCGTGAACACTGGGACCAAAGGCGTGGACCACCACGCCCAGCATCTCCATCTTATTTTGTAGATGTTTTGGTGGGTGGTTTATGGAGGCTCAGAATTGTGAGCTGAGAAAGCTGAACTTGATCTCAGGAACACAGGGTTCTACTGGAAGGTTTTCTTTCTTTCTTTCTTTCTTTCTTTCTTTCTTTCTTTCTCTCTCTCTCTCTTTCTTTCTTTTCTTTTTTGTGGGGAGCAGGCAGGGTTTGGTTTAGGAAGAACAATCCTGGCGTTGTCCGATAGGGACATATGACTCAAGTCAGACCAGAAAAATGAACCCTGGGAAGGAATCAAAGATTTGGGTGCACATCAGGGCTCTGTCACCTATGGGATCTGTGATATGAGCATGTCACCTCCTACATCTTCATTTCAAGGAAGCGAGGACAACTGAGCCATGTCACAGAAGTGTTGGGTGGCAGCACCCTGATGACAGGAGAGTTTCAAGAACTAACAAGGGAAATGACAATTCTGCTCGTCTTAGTTAGGATTTCTATTGCTGTGAGAGTCAGGAGCTGATGCCGAAGCCATGGAAGGCTGCTGCTTACTGCCCTCTTCCTATGGCTTCCTCAGCCTGCTTTCTTAGAGAACCCAGGGTCACCAGCCCCGGATGGCCCCACCCACCCTGAACTGAGCCCTCCTCCACTGATCACTAATTGAGAAAATGCCTTCCGGCTGGATCTCGCGGAGGCATTTCCTCAACTGTGGGCCCTTCTCTCTGATGACTCTAGCTTGTGACAAGTTGACACACAAAACCAGCCAGTACACCACTCTTTAGGAGAGAGTCGGTCTCAGAGCCCTCTCTTCTCTGTCACTGACACCCGGGGTTCGTACTTGTCACTTTGCACAGGAGCGGTGAGAACACAGAGGGCCTGCAAAGGCACCTCTCTGGTCCGTGATTGTGTCCTGAAAAGTGAGGCTTCATCACTTCCCCGTTTTGTTGGAAATAAACTTGAGAGAGAGAAGCTCTCTTTCTTTTTTAAAAAAGATTTACCTTATGTATTTGGGTGTATGATTGCTCACCACATGAATGTAGAGCCTGCAGAGGGCAGAAGAGGGCGTTATGGAGTTACGGCCTGCTGTGAGCTGCCGTATTGGTGCTGGGGATCCAACCTGGAAGATCAGCAGGTGCTCTTAACCACTGAGCCATCTCCTCAGACCCCTCTTTATCCCTCCTGTACTAGCTTCCAGCCCAAAGTGGTCAGGTGGGCTTCACCATACCTGATCCTCTGAATACGTTCTCTGGGAGGCAGGCTCGGATCTCTGTTTAGGGTCTCAGAAGCAGACGGTGGCTTGTGAAGCCGAGGCTTTTGGTGGTAGGGTTTAGATCAGAGCAATGGACTTGGATCTAGGACCAAGCTTTTGCCAGAAGACCTCACCTGCCCCTTGTCCCCTAGTGGAGACCACTGAACACAGGGTCTGTTCTAGGCAGCAGTCGGGTAAGGCTCACTCCTTGATTATGCTGTATGGGTCTCTTTGTGCAGGTTTCGGGCGCCTCCTGGTGGACACTGTGATAGCTGTCTTGCAATGTAGGGAACGGCTTCCTTTTCTCACTTCAAAAGTCCGACTGTTAGCTTTGGGGCTGACCTGGTTTGCAATAACATGGATATCTTGAAGAGAGATTTTGGTTTAATAGATAAATATTTCAAATGCAAACAGGAGCCAGGCAGCCGAGGTAAGGGTGGAGTGGGTCTGGGGTAAGACACTGGACAGACAGCCCTGGTTTGCACTTGAACAACTTCAGAACATTCTTCATGTTCACAATACACTACAGACGATGTGAGAGTTTCTTTCTTCCAGTGCAGAGAGGAGTGGAGGCACAGAAGGCTTGCTTTTCTGTCTCTGAATAAGATGGCTCACTTACAATTAGAAATTATTTTAGCCGGACAGGCAGGAATGATGGGATGAGGGAAATGGAATCGTTTGCCACATATTAAGGGTTGTCAGATTTTTCAAAAAACAGAGAAGCGGGGCATGGTGGGATTCAGTGAATCCCAACACTTGGGAGACAAAAGCAGTCTTTGAGTTTGAATTCAGCCTGGTCTACTTCATGGGACCTTGTCTCACAAAACAAAACAAAACAAAACAAAAACAAACAAACAAACAAACACACAAAAAACAACCAAACTTAATGAAAAGGAGAACGTGACCATACCTGGGTGTGGCTGAGGGGAAGGTTTTTCTTGTACATATGAGAGAGAGAGAGAGAGAGAGAGAGAGAGAGAGAGAGAGAGAGAGAGAGAGCAATCAGAGGCATCTGGAAAGAAAGCAGGGAGAGAAAGTAGTGGACTGAAAGTGGCCAGCAGGATAGATCAGGCCATGGGGAGTGGGTGGGATGTGAGTCAGAGAGGAAGAGAAAGGAGAGGGTGAGAGAGGGGACCAGGCACTGAGAGAGCTGAGGACCAATAGAACCAAAAGAGAAGAGAGAAGCTGGGGGAAGGGGAATCAAAGCTCAGGAGGAGAGGTTTAGGGTAGGGGTATTGGGGTGGTGGTGGTGGTGGTGGGTGGGGCAGTGAGAAATTGGCCATCAGTACCATTGACAGCACGGCCAGAGACATTGTAGCGACTTTCACTCTGTTAGTCCTTCGGCTGAGGCACAGGATCACTTCTGGGAGGAAGCCAAGGAGCCAGAGGTTCATGATCACCCAAACAGAGCCCATGTTCCCAACTCTTGGTGGGACTGATGGGACTCTGAGTGGCCCAAACCCACCACCGAGAGCTGCTTGGCCCTATCTCCTTGTTCTACCTGCTGAGGTGGGAGGAGACCGTTAAAGGCTGCTCACCGCTCACTGTAGTGGCCACTGGTCACAGGTGCCTGCTGAGGGCCGCTACAAAACAGCTGGTTTGCTCTGGTTAACGGTGTGGGTCTCAGAGCAAACCAGAATGTTGTAACGCCATGTGCTGTGTATGCATGTAGAGAGAAAAGAGTGTATGTCTTTTCCACCTGTGATCGGTACTGGGAGGGGTGGGTGGAGGTGGAGATGGGCATATCTATAGTACTCACTGGCCAGAAAGCCTAGGAGAATAGTTAAACTGGTTGCAGGTTCACTGAGAAGCCCTGTCTCAGGTAGAGGGGCTGGTGAGATGGCTAAGCAGGTGAAGGAGCTCTCACCTGATGCTCTCTGAGTTGGATCCCTGGAACTCACATGGTAGAGGGAAAGAATCAATTCCCAGACGTTGTCCTCTACATGTGAGCTGTGGCAGATGTGTGCCTACACAAGTATGTATGTACAAAACAAATAAATGTAAAAAAAAAACAAAAATAAAAAAGTAAGGTGGGGAGTGATAAAGACCCCTGATATTAACTTCTGGCCTTCATACACACATGCACACACACACGTGCACACACACACACATACACACACACGGACACACACATGCACATGTACACATGCACACACATGCACATGCACACATGCACACACACATACACACACACATTCACCCATACATTCATACACACATTCACATATGCACACGCACACACACACATGCACACACATGCATATGCACACACATGCACACACATTCACACATACATTCATACACACATTCACATATGCACATGTACATGCACACATGTACATGCACACATGCACACACACATGCACACACACATTCACACACACATTCATATACACATTCACATATGCACATGCACACACACACATGTACACACACATGCAACACATACACACATGCACATACACCTCCCACATACACATACACCCACCAAACACATATGTACATACACACATGCATGCACACAAGCACATACAGACACATGCATAGACAGACACACACATGCACATCTGTATGGACATATGCAGATACCCACACAAACATACACACGTACTTATGTTTGTAGGTTGGTTGCATGACTTTTAAAATACACGGGATTATATAAAGTATTATTTTAAACTTAATTTCATGGTACATGTTGTCCCAGGCCTGCCATGTCAGCACTTGAGGTTGAGGCAACAGGGTTCAGTGATCAAGGTTAGCCTAGGCTGAGACCTGTCCAAAAAAAACCAAAACCAAGGCAATGACTCTGCTTCTTTTTACTTTTACAATGTAAGATTATGAGCCAGGAGTGGTGGCATACACCTTTAATTCCAGCTCTCAGGAGGCAGATGCAGGTGGATTTCTGTGAGTTGGAGACCACAGTGAATTCTAGGACAGCCAGAGATACAGTGAGTCTCTCACAAAATTCTACTGGCAGCTCTTATTTATGGCTTATACTTCTGTCTGGTCAGTGCCTACCAGCATCTTTCAATGTGGAGGAGAAAGGAGAGCTGGGAGCCATAGTCCTCATTTTTTTTTTTGTGCCCTTTCCTGGTTTCTGCCCAGGAATGTGGTTCCAGAGTGGCCACAAGTTTCAGTTTTGCAGAGGATATCTGAAATTTTATATGAAACCCGATTTCTATTATTTATTAAAAAAATTATTTATTTTATTTTATGTAAATTGCTGTTTTGCCTGCATGTATATCTGTGTGAGGTGTCAGATCCACTGAAGCTGGAGTTACAGACAGTTATGAGCTGCCATATGGGGTCTGGGAATTGAACCCTGGTGTTCTGGAAGGGCAGCCAGTGCCCTCAACCTCTGAGCATCTCTCCAGCCTGAAACCTGATTTTAAAATGCTAGCCACTAGTCCAAATATTTAAGGAATCCATCTTGGCCATCCTCAAATGGGTCACTAGAAACTGTTTCTGGAAATTGACTCTAAACAGGGACACAGACACCAGAGGGGCAAACTTGCCTCCGTGACAGCTCTACAGGATCTTGAACAGGAACACTGCCAACCCCGGCTCCTGTCTTTGCCCACCAGACTTTGAGAGTCACTGCTGGTCTTGGGATGCAGTACTTGGGGTGGAGTGTGGGGCTGGGGAGGACTCGGGACTAAAACAGAGGCCTAAGCTACCCAAGTCCACAGTTCTGGGAAAGTCTCTAAATGGACTCATCTTGCTTTTTCAGCTTCTGTAGTTCTGCTTCTGGCTGACTGTTAACTGAAGTATGTCAACCCAGAACGTGGTTTTTGTACTTAAAAGCTCATCCCAAGAAAGGCTCAGGGCTACAATGGGATCCCCAACACCCAGCGTTGATGCCGGCTGGCTAATAAACTTTTTGTTGGCTTAAATTCATGTCCGAGTAGTTTCCTCTGATAGATGCCCCACAACATTGCTTATTATTCTGTGTGTACTTGAATGGCTTTCTGCTACCTTTATGTGACTTCTAGAGATGGAACTCAGCCCACAAGACTTAGATGACAACTGTCTTTCCCTGTCCTACTGGCTATCTTGCAAGCCCATTTGTAGCTTTTAATTAATTAATTAATTAATTAATTTTAAACAGGGCCTCATTATGTAGCTTTGCCTGGCTTGGAACTCTCTGTGTAGACCGGTTTGGCCCCAAACTCTCTCTCTCTCTCTGCCTTCCAAGTGCTGGGTTTAAATGTGTGGTGTGTGTCACCATGGCTGGCCCCATTTGAAGTCTTAAAAAGAGAAGCTATTTAATATGTTCCCCTTTTTTGTTTTTTTTTTTTGTTATTTGTTATTTGTTTTTGTTTTTGAGACAGACTTTCTCTGTGTAGCCCTGGATGTCCTGGAACTCACTCTGTAGACCAGACTGGCTTTGAACTCAGAAATCCCCCTGTCTCTGCCTCCCGAGTGCTGGGATTAAAGGCGTGCGCCACAACCGCCCGACTTACTTTTTTTTTTTTTTTTTAGGTATTTCTCCTTTCTTAATTCCAGAGAAAAATCAGTTTTGTTCCAGGAATGCACGTTTTGGGATTTTAAAATACTTCATCAGAGTGCCCTCTGCACAGGTTGGCATCTGTATGAGAGAATCCAATGGTCAGATCTGTCTTCTGTCAAACCGATGGCCTCCCAGGATGAGGTCTACGGATCAGAAGCCTAACCTTCCAAGCTCTTGGATTTTGAACGGTTCCTTCCAGACTATTGCTTAGGCTGTCTAGATCCCAATAGGCTGTGCGGTGGAGGAAAGTGTTTGAGTACCCCGGAAGTACACCGTCTGTCCACTAGGGGGCAGCAGAGGAGTACTGCTCTGAACACCGGAGCCTAGCTTGCCAGCCACGTGCAGCTCCCATTCCAGGAGCCAGACCTGGGCGGCTCCTAGTCACAGCCTATCATTGGCCACAGAGGCATGTTTTGTACTAATCAGGGGAAGCTCCTATTGTTTTGGGTAGAACATGACGTGGTGAGTGACATTTGTGTGGATTTTAGTCTGTATCTACGGGAGTCCCATACCTTGTATTGTTGTAGTGTGGGTGGGAGGTGGAGCCGAATGCCAAGAGATGTGAGATGTTCTGGGGAGCCTTGTTTGTGAAGGAAACTGTGCACTGCAGGTTTAAACACCAGAGGAGAGGCACCGAGGGCTTGTAGTCACATTGCCTCACTTGCTTGCTGTTTTCCATCTGTCCAGCAGGAGGCAGCACCTGGCTCCTGGAGCCAAGCACCATCTTTAAGAGCCTTCTGAGGCTGAGGTTGGAGGTTTGCCTCATAAGGCTGGCAAATGGAGAAGGAGGTAGACCAGGCCCCAGGGGGCTCAAGTGTGGTGGGCATTAGAAGGGCACACCTGAACTATTAGGGCTTAGTTGGCCTATGTGAGCCCCTAGCTCACAGGCCCTGCTCCCTGTAGTCCTGGTGTCTCAGAGAGGACAGTCGGGGTCATCCCAGAGTGGAGCTTAAATGTCTTGCATTCCAGGTTAGTGTGTGTCTCTCCGTTTTACTCAGTAGGAACACACAGGAAGCCTGAGTGTTAGGGCCTGCCTGACATGACTGGGGACCATGTATGCAGCCGTTCCTTTCCCTCTGCTGCCAAGAGCAGCTGAGCTCCTGTTAGGATCCTCGAAGAAACCATGTACTATCTGCTCTCTGCGGCTGTGTATGCTTGAGCCCAAATACACTTCCAATGCCTTGCCTGCCCATTTGGTGGGCATATGGTCTCTTAATTCAGAGAAGACCCTCTCTGTACGTCCTATGGCCCTGGAGGCTATGCCTGCACTTCCTGTATTTACCACAAGGCCCTCATCCTTTAACTCACACTGGCCTAGGTCAGGACCTGTGTCCTTGTGCCTGGTAGGGGAGGGGTGGTCTTGAACACCTGCTGTCTAAATGGAAGCAAGGCCTGTTTACATTTCCTTTACTCTTTGCAGCTATAGCCTTCCCATCCAGGGAAGCTTGGCAGGGAGTGTGTGCGTGTACGTGTATATGTGCTCACATGCATGTGTATGTATTCATGAGCACTTACATGCCTTTGAGACCAGAGGCAAGCTTTTGTAGAGGTTGTATGAACACAGACACAGACACATATAGGCAGGCACAGACAAACATGCTCATATTGAATCAGGAAACATGAGGCTCTGGGTACAAAGGCAAATGTGTGAGAGAGACATTTGTTGGTGTATTGATGTGCATAGAGGGAAGCACTGCATGAGGCACAGAGCTTCACGGGGCCTCACACCTGGAACTTGATGCTACTGAACCCAGATCAGAAGTGGGATCTAGCCCAAGGCCTACAGTGGGGCTGCTACACTGTGTTTCTTGATTAACAGTCAGTACTGTGAGGGCAGAGGAACCTCACAGTGTCAGCCAGTCAGTACTGTTCAAAGGACTTTCCTGACTCTTGAAAAAAGTGTGTGTGTGTGCACATGTGTGCATGTGTGAGAGTGTAATTGTGTGTAAATATGTATGTGTGCATGTGTGTATGTGTGTGAGGCTATGAATGTATGAATGTGTGTATGTGTGTATGTATATGTGCGTGAATGTGTGTACATGCACGTATGAGTACGTGTATATGTGTGTATGTACACGTGTGTATGTGTACACATGTGTATGTAGTGTGTATATATGCAGGTGTACATGTGTGTATATGTAGTATGTGTGTGTACATGTGTGAATGTGTGTGTGCACATGTGCCTGTGGAGGCCAGAATAGGGCTGTTGGATCCTCTGGAAGTGGTGGTTGAGAGCCACCTGATGTTGGTGCTGGGAACTGAATTCTGGTCCTTTGGAAGAGCAGCAAGTGCTTGTAACAACTGAGCCATCTCTCTAGCCCCATTTCCTGAATCTTGAACCCAGCCTTTTCTGATTCTTCTTCCATCATTCTGTTATTGCTGTGCCTCTCCTCCAGTACTGGGATGTGAGTATGTGTATATGTGTGTGTGAGGGTGTGTGTGTATGATGTATGAGCATGTATGTGTGTATATATGTGCATTTGTGTGTGTATATATATGCATGTATGTGTATTGAGAGTGTGTATGTATGTGGACGGTATGTGTATATGTGTGTGTGTATGTGTATATGTGTATGTATACCAGTGTGTGTATACATGTGTGTGAGAGTGTGAATGTATGGATATATATGTGTGTGTGTATGTATGTATAAATATGTATGTATGAGTATATGAATGGGTATGTGTATATATGTTATATATGTATGAGTGTGTGTGCGCTTATGTGTGTGCTTATGTGTGTGTGAGTGTGTATATCTGTGTCTGAGAGAGAGAGAGGAAGAGAGAGAGAAGGTTCAGGGAATTTTGCCCACTAAGCATCTTCTCAACTACATGATGTTGTTGTTGTTGTTGTTATTCTTAGACTTTCTTCATGGCCCACTTCCTCTTGGGCAGCAGGTCCTGGCAGATCTGCCACAGTGCCTTGGTTCTCATGGCTCTGTGCTTCTCCTCCGGGTCCAGCGCTAGTGTGAGAGAGGACCCTGCTTCTGGAGTGGTGTCTCCTAGGCTTGGCGTGGCTTTGAGTGCTTGCTTTCTGTCACCAGGAAGCTACTTGAGAGTGGAAAGGGGTCATTCTGAAGAAGAGGAAGGCCTCAGGGAAAGGGAGTTCAGAGCTAAGTGGCCCCTTCCTGTGGCTCTAGTCAGCATGGCTTCTCCTTCAGGACCCCAGCCCTGCTGTCGATTCCCCTCCCATCACTGGCCTGCTGACAAGGGCCAGCCCCATCTGGCCCAGGCCAGGTGCTGAGGCGGCAGGCAGAGGAGGGGGTAAGACTGGAGCATAGGCAGCCTGCCCTGTGCTGAGCTGGCAGCTGGTCCTGAGAGCAGGTGGGGCCCCACCCAAGCAGGCTGGGGCAGGTAGGGCAGGCCTGTCTCCAGCAGGGAGGGAGGAGAGGTGATGGGACAAGTCTGGGCTTTGCTTTTGCCAAGATGGAAGAAAAGTTGTATGTGTGTGTGTGTGGGGGCAGCGGTGTGTCAGTAGGGATTCCTGTGTGGGGGATGAAACACATCACTTCTGTAATCTGGTCTCACTTGTGTTTGTGACTGTCCATGCATTTGGTTCACATGCATGTCTGTAGTCCTTCTGTGCCATATCCAGGCACCCATGGGTCTAGGCAGGGGGTAGTGTAAAGGTCTAGAGTGGATGCAAATCTGTGGGAAGGCCAAGTGCCCAAAGGACTGTCCTGTGTGCCATTTCCACCCTCCCCACCTCCCCAGAGACCTATGTGGCTTTTGTATGTGATGTTCAGGGAAGACACCCATGGGAACCAGTGCTCTGATGGCTTTTCTAAAGGCATGTGTGTGTGTGCACACATGTGTATGTATGTGAGTGTGCATACATGCATGTACATATGCACGCATGCAAGAGATTGTATGTGCATATATGTGTGTGAGTGTGTGCATGTGTATGTGCATACACACCTGTGTGTCACTCTCTATGTACATGAGTAGCCCAAGTGTTAGGCCCAGAGGTGAGAACTGGTTGTGAACTGTCATGTGAGTTATCTGACAAACGATTTTGAGTCTGTCTTCTCACTCATTTTTATCCATGTTGTGTTTGCATTATAGTATTTCTGTTTTAGAGACTGAATGTAGGGCTCCCCATACAGTGGACTAATGCTCTGACAGTGAGCTATGTACTGAGTCTTATTTTTTAGTTAGAATATATATATATATATATAAATAAATATATCACCAGGCACTGACCACTAGAAAGTACTGGCTCACAAAATTAGGCAAATCCTCTGAATGCTGGTATATTTTGTTATACAACATAGAAAACTTGATTAAATCATCAGAAGAGTTTCTGGCAGTAAGCTGTCAACTTCCTGATTATAGATTCAGGCTATATACACTGTGTGTGTGTGTGTGTGTGTGTGTGTGTGTGTGTGTGTGTGTGTGGTGTGTGTGTGTGTGTGTGTGTGTGTGTGTGGTGTGTGTGTGTATGTGTGTGTGTATGTGGTGTGTGTGTATGTGTGTATGTGTGCATGTGTGTATGTGTATGTGTGTGTGTATGTATGACTATGTTCCTTTTTATTTACTGAAGTGGAGTCTCTTGCTGAGCATGGAGCATGGAGATTCAGTTAGGCTAGCCAGGTCCCTTGCCCCAGGGATCCCCTATCTCTGCCTCCCACAGCCTGGGGGGATCCTCCCTGGGGAATGGGGCAGGTTTTTTTTTTTTTTTTTTTAAAGATTTATTTATTATTATATGTAGGTACACTGTAGCTGTCTTCAGACACACCAAGGAGAGGTCATCAGATCTCATTACAGGCGGTTGTGAGCCACCATGTGGATGCTGAGATTTGAACTCAGGATCTCTGGAAGGGTAGTCAGTGCTCTTACCCACTGAGCCATCTCTCCAGCCCCAAAGACTGTCCTTTTTCCTCTTTCTTAAATGTAGGTTTTGAGGATCAAAACTCTAGCCCTTAAACTTTTCAACAAGCACTTTATGGGCTGACCTACTTCCCCAGCAACTTTCCGCCTCATTTTTTTTTTTTTTTTTTTTTTTTTTTTTTTTTTTGCTGGGGTTTCTCAGTGAACATAGTGCTTAGTAATTATGCTAGGTGGGCTGGTCAGGGGGCTCCAGGGATCTGCTTGTCTCCACGTCCCTAAAACTAAGATTACACACTTGCTATGGCTGGTTTTCATTTGGACTCTGGGGATCTGAGCTCAGGTTCTCATGGTGTGTGAGTGTGTGCAGACAGAATACCTCTGGTACAAGCACCGGAACACCATCCATTTCAAAGTAACTGAAGCCCCCTCTACACTCCCCAGAGCCACTGGAACTCCTCAGCCCCCAGGGCTAGGTTAAACTCTCCCCTTGCCCCAGCGGGCAAACTGTTCCAGAGGTCCAGACCTGCCACCCCCACCACCCCCACCACCCTTGGGCGGCTCCCTGCTGACTCAGGCTGGCCCGGCTTAGCGGGCGGGCCGGGGTGGGAAGAGGCCGGGCATAGTGCCAGAGCCGGGTGCGGCGGCGGGTGAGTCACCGGGATCGGGCGCGGTGGCGCCGCCCGGCCCCGGCGGCCGTGGGAGCGCTCGGGCACAACCAATGGGCTGCTGCCACCGGGCCAGCGCCACCACGCCCCATGGCTGCACGGCCTCCGGTTCCCAGCTCCCGGGCCCGTCGGGCCCCCGACGGACCCCTGACCCTGGAGACCTGCGTATCCTGCGGACTCTGCCTCCCCAGGGAGGGTGCGGGGAGAAGCGCGGGGCTAGGGAGTTGAGCAGAGAGCAGCTTCTATAGTCCTTTCTGCTGCAAACCCCGTTGTCAGGGCCGCTCCAGGTCCCCAGGAGGCCCTGCTGCTGCGCATGGGGGCTCTGAGTCTTTCCTGTGCCCACGATACCCACTGTGTAGGGCTTGCTTCCTCAGGAAGCCCTGTCCCGAATGGGCGCTCTGAGTCCTTAGAGTGCCCCTCTGGGCTCTTTTCAGGTACTGACACTGGGGTACCCAGCACCTTCTCAAAGGGGACAGACTCCCTTGTTTGCCAGGCTGTGTTGGTTGAACCCTGGCACAGTCTCGTTGGCCAAAGTGTTCTGTTCCCAGACAGCCACACCATCGACTACTTTCTGCTTCCGAAAATAGTCACTGTATCAAGAAGGTCATGTTCCTAAGACTCTAGGGACCCCAGCCGTTGGCCAGCCCTCTCTAGGCTTTGGCCTCCGCACACAGGGTCATCCGCACAGAGGCCCAGGCGAGTGCAGATGGCAGGCCTGGATTGTCATATGCTGTATACAAGCACAGGAGAGAGACAGAAGACTTTGTTTTTTAACTATAAAATGCTGTGAAGATAAAGAAAGTGTCTGGCAATTGACAAATCCTCAAGAAATGGTAGGTATGATTCGCTCTCACACAGACGCAGCCCCCACTGAGAACCTCAGACACTGATACATGTTCAGATACACATCAATACAGATACATTTGCACAGATCTGCAGACACAACTAACCCCCCCCCCCCCAAACCAGGAAAGCAGCAACCCTACAGCAATCATAAAATCAAGTTTTACTGCCCAGGGTGTGATGGGAACCAGCAGCCAGCTGGGTGGGGGCAGGAGGCCTCAGCGTCTGGGCGGTGCCTGATTTGCCCCAGCTCCCACTCAGCCCCAGGGTCAGGACGCCTTCATTTTCTTCTGACACGCCCTCCTGTGTCCCCAAGAACAGTCACCCCATCCTTTCTCCACTGTTGCCTAAAAGCAGGCCACACCCTCTTGCAACAACTGAGCCCTAGGCTACCCCCCACCCCCACCCCAGTGCGTACCCTGCTAGCAGGGCCCGACAGCTTTCTGGGTAGGGTTGGGGTCTGCAGAAGTACTCTTTCCCTGACAGTCCTCGAGGTTGAAGGTTCATCTCTGAGGACTTGGTTGCTTAGCCCTGTTCAGCTGGAAGGAACAGAAAGGACTTCAGGCCCCACACAGTCTCCCGGTACCCCCTCTCCACTTTGCCTCATGGTCCCTGTCTTCAGCTCGTGGGGGTGCAGAAGCTCTAGAGTCAGGGAGAGCTAGGAGGAGACCCCACATCTGGGCCTGGATTAACACCCCTCTCCTGATGAACTTAGACCACGTTGGCCTAGCCTTCCACCTTGTATTTCCCCATTGCTCTCATACCAGCCCTGCCCAGCAATGAGCACCAGAGTTTGTCAGACTAGCCCCCACCTCACTGAGTCTAGCCCTTCGAGGAAGAGACTCACACTGAGGGTCACACAGCGACTCTTTAGGAATAGGGCTGGGATTAAGAGCAGGGTTCCTTTGTGACTAGAAAAGTCCCGAATGCTAGCTAGTGTCTGTTTCTTCCCCGTCCCTGGCCATTTTCCCGTGAACAGATCTGTGTCCCACTATGGTCTGACTTTGCCAGGGTCTAGGGTAGGAGATGATATCCCGAAGAACTGGCCTTGACCACTGCACCTAATAAGAAATGAATGTCAGGTAGAGTGGTAATATCAGGTGACAGGGGACACGAGTCCTAGGAAGTCTGGGAAGAGTCACCTGGAAAAGGGGACAAACCAAAGGAATGCCTATTCTAAATGGCTAGGGATCTTGATAAAGAGGACAGTACTAGTTCTGCCCCCTTTATGGAACACTCTGTGGCTTCTAGCCCTTTGAGCTGGTTCTGAAAGTTGACCACAAGGGACCAGCTGACCTTTTGATTAGAAAGCTGTATAAAGGTGAAAGGGCCAGGTAGAGCTCAGACGCCTTTCTCACGACTGGTCCTTGATATCTTATCTACGGGGCAACCTCCAGGGATGGCTGGACACTGGTCATTTTCAGGGTCTGGACTCCCAGAGTTTTTGGGATATGGACATCATTCCACCCTCTGCTCCCTTGCTTCTCAGCCAAGCTTTGCCAGCCTCTGCATCCCTGTCCTGTCCTACCAAAGGGTCTCTGGAGGGCTAAGAAGGCCCCCTTGAGTATTTGGACCCTAAGCAGGCCCCTTTCTTTTTTGCTTTTAGATTTTCTGTCCCCCACTTTGCCCCTAAGGCTTGGATGAGACATAAGGGTGGGGCTCTCTGTTGGCAAGACTCAATTTTGCTGGCTGGGAGTTTTTCAGGGTGCTAATTAAAAGGAACCACCCAGAGAGAATGACTTCACTTGTTCACACACACACCCTTCTGCCCTGCCCTCTCCAGTGGCCCCATTCACACGCCGCCGCGGCTCACTGCAGGTGGAGGAGCCCTCGGCAAAGGCAAGATCCTTTGTGTTTGTCCACAAGCCAAGTGCAGGCTCAGAGCATTTTTAGCATTTCCCCTCCTAGTCCAATGTTGCTGTGGCTGCATTTCTCTCGATGGTCCCCTCCCAGCTGAACTAGACAGGCAGAAACTGACTCTGGGTTGGGAAGGAAGATGGTGTCTTCCTAGGTCACCCGCACCTCCTCCCCCACTCTCCCAATAGGTGTGCTGCTGTGAGGAAATCTTTCCCTGGCTGGGATTCGGTTCAGTTCTCAGGCTTCATCCCCTGTGGAGTGGGCCTCGCTGGAGAGAACTTGGGGCCACCGTGTAGTGTGGTGTGAGGATCTCTCCGCATTACTTACTATCTTCTCTGCTCCCTAAACTCTTCCCAGAGTATGGTCACAAATCCTTCCACTCTGGACTGCCGGCTGGCCACGTGAGCCTAAGGTGGGCTCTGATACTCATGTTGGAATGTTTAATGATGGTTCTTATAGCCCAACGCTCCCAAATACTCTTGCATTGCTTTTTGGGAAGACTATGCTGGCTCACTTGGTCTTGGTTATTTAGTGGAGGGGTGAAATGTAACTTTCTGGGAGATCCTCGGTGCTAGGCAGCCTTAGAACCACTGGGAGGCGAAGAGCTGCTCCGAGCAACCCAAGAGTGGGGAGAGGGGAGGAGCCAGGCTATTTCTCAGTCTCCCTGCATTCTGGGATTGTCCTGTAGGGGTCGCCCTAAGCCAGGTTTCCACAGGTAGCAGAAGCTCATTGCTTCTTCAGATTCTGGGACGCATCTCCGACCCTCTGTCCCCCAATTTGAATTCTTTCCTTCTTCCGGGGTCTTCCAGCTATCAAAATTCCAGGAAAGGGCATGAAACAGGGACAGAGACAGCTTGTGACTTTGAGGCTCTGAAGTGACAGGAGTGACAAATGTTGGTGTCTAGAAAGAGCACATGCAAATGACATGCAAAGGAACATGGCTGGACCGCCCTGGGTAGCACCTGCCAGTCTGGGCCCAGGCAGGCACCCTCTTCCTAGCCCTGGGTGAGGATAGAAACGCCTGACTCTTTCCTGACTGTGAAGACACGTGCTACCCCTTAAACGCCACCATAACCCAGGCAGGGGCTATTGTCCTCATTTTACAGATGGCTCTCATGAATGTTTTTGCTTCTTTCCCTTTCTCTCTACAAATCAGATCTCAGCCCCAAGTGAGTTTGGGACTAATTCAGCAAGCAACCCTTCTCTTCCAGTAGGGTATTTTGTTCTTCAGTGCAGGAATACTGAGAACCTCCAAAGCGCCACAGGAGGGGGAGGATGGCGTCGTAAGGGGCGCGGGGCGTCGGCTTTTGTCTGCCTGGGTCCCCTGGCCTACTGCTTGCTGACTTTGTTGTCTCATGAAGGGGGTCACTTGTTGAACTTCTATCCCTTC
>JADRCD010236122.1:0-14502 GCA_019843815.1 Montemys delectorum
TCTGACTTCAAGTCTTTGGCAGTCTTTTATCAACTCAGGATATCTGACAAGACACAGCTTAGTGGTACTAAACGGTGTACATATAGCTCAATATTTCATGAACTACATTAATTCTGTTCTATATAACTGGGAACATTTAGATATCAAAGTAAGATAGTCTTAAAAATAATGA
This sequence comes from Montemys delectorum, assembly GCA_019843815.1. Classification (NCBI taxonomy): domain Eukaryota; kingdom Metazoa; phylum Chordata; class Mammalia; order Rodentia; family Muridae; genus Montemys; species Montemys delectorum. The sequence goes on from JADRCD010236122.1 coordinate 173, forward strand.
AAAAATACTGAATTTAAGATGCCTACATCTTACATTTGACATGCCTCAAAGGTAAAATACCCTTTAAATAATGAGGGTTTTCCCTATTTCCCTAGAGAGTCTCTGAAAAATACAACTGTAAGGAAACTAACAGTAATTGTGAATTCAACGACAAGTAAAAACTTTAGACTACTGCAGTCAACAAAGACATTTTTACATCTTTAAATTAAAACTTTCAGAAACCAAGCCCTTTAATATTTTGTCAGCAACATGTGGTTTCACATGATCCACTATTATCTGGCTGTCTCCCTAAGAATGTTTTAGGCATTAGAAAATTAAGCATGTAAGGGTGGTAAGACAGCCAGAACAACTGTTATATTATTTGTTCCATTACACATTGATCTCAGCTCTACTTATAGTTCCACACACTCAACAGTAATAAGCCAAATAGATAATAATCTGAATTTCTAAATAAACTCAGTGTTTTATTGGTAAATATTCTTTCCTCTTCCCCAGTTATCATATTTTACACATTAGAAGATTACATAGTTAAATTTTTTTAGTAGTGTATCTGAAATACCATTGAATACCTTTCGGGAGTCAAGTTTCTTCTCTAGTTCTGTAGGGCCAATAAGATGCCTCAGCAGAAAGGGGGTATCATTTGAAATGTAAATAAAATAAATGTCTAATAAAAATAAATTAAAAGCAAGAAAGAAGCTCTTGTCAATAAGCCTAAGACCCTAAATCTTAGTCTAAAAATATACAGGGTAAAATGAGGGAACCTACTCTACATTCACCTTCTGACCTACAAATGTAGCACACACACACACACACACACACACACACACTGCAATAAAGATTCCCAAGAGAAAAAAAATAGATTTCAAAGAATTTGTCTCTAAACCACAGTAAATATGGCCCAACTACTCTGCCTGCCGCTTGAGATGTTTTGCTATGCATTACCTTCTTTGGTCTCTTGCTATGTTTCTATTACTCTGCTCATTGACCTGCTTGAAGGTCTCTTCTCGTACTGTTTTCTCCCCTGGGGGAAGGGGACTTCTTTGGAAACTGTATGTGAAGCTCATTTACTATTATTGTCTCTATTTGGCATAGTTGCATACATTGGTGCTGGGTAGCCCAGGTATTTGAGTGGCATCTTTTCTTTTCGTTGACCTCCCATTATTCAACAATAATCTCCTATTTACATATCACACTATGTATAATAATACATAAATTGTAAATATTTCATTTTTCTACTATTTTTAACTCAACTCACCATCTTATCTAGGAAGAAAACCATTAACTCTTCCCTCCCACAAAACAAATCTGATTGTATTTTTACAATACTAAAAGATGCTGCTTAGCTTAGCAATCAACAAATTATATCAAATATCTCTGTGTAGTACGAGGTACAAATGAACAAGGTGAGCATGCAGTTATTGCACCAACCTCTCTTAATCTATGTTCTGATGAAGGAAATAAAAACACACAAAAAGCAAACATGGTAACTATAAAAAATAGTGTTTTGAAAGAAGAAAAGATAGGAACTAATTCCAGGTAGTTCCTTTGTGATAAAACTGGCAATGTTAGGGAGTCGTGGCCGGCAGCTTCTGTGTAGCCTGGAAGGTTAAGCAATAAGATTAGGAAAAGAGTTTAAATCACCATAGGCATAGAATTTGCAGTGTTAATCCCATATAGCTTCACTTTCACAAAATACTTTAACACGACTTGCCAAAGTCTCCGTTAATGCCTGTTTTGTTTGGAAATTACACGAAAACCACAAGAATAAACACCCACTGCCTCAGATATTTCTGGAACCAGGAACCCTACTGGACTGGACTTCTAGAGGGAAGTGGGTCAATGAGAACAGACACCCATAAAGAAAGTGCCAAAGGAATTATGTAAAATGGTTTCTTCAGTAAGTATGTGCTTCACAGGGCACCAATGACTTCAAAAGATAAACGAGAGGAGCATTTGAAAAAAAGGAGCTTGGGAATCCTATAATTGATGGAGACTGGGCTTTCTCTATCTGGGCTTTACCTTAGGTTCTTGTCTGCTCTGATACTATTGACTAACCTCTTTTTTGTTTAGAAACGTGTAACTCTTGAGCCAGAGCCCGGTGTGCAAGCCCAGGAGTCTGACACGTCAAAGGTCCCCGCAAATATCTGCTGGACCCACCAATGCTCTCCTCCCAATCCCGCCGGGTCTCGTTCCTTTTCTGTCGCTCCAGTCTGCACGACCCAGATCCAGCTCATCGCCAGGCTTTACCCGCAATATCATACACCTTTCGCCTGCTGTATGCACTCTTAGTCCTCCAACTCACCTGCGACCCTTTGTTGCAGCAGCTGCTGCTGCCACCTCAACCGGGAGCTTCCGCCTTGGTCTCCTTGGTTACCGCGACATCGGAACCTATAGCAACCAGAATGCTTGGGCTCGGCACTTCCGCTGTCCACCTGCAGAGGGAGGAAGAGAGTCTAGTCTATTCTGTGTGAGAAACTGCGAAAGCTCTGGGAAAGAAAATGCAGTGAAATTCAACAGGTGTATGTTTAGGTGGCTTCAGCTTGGATTGATCTATGTTTACTGATCTGCTACAACATTGCAAGTGCGGATCAAAGATTCCTACATGTACTGCTCAGCGCATTCTCCTAACAACCCAATTTATATGTGTGAACATAGCACAGAAAACTTAATACACACAAAATTATAGCACAAGGCAAATAGCAGAGACACGAATCAACTCTAGCTGTTTAATTACAGTAATCACCTCACCCATGAATAATGTTTTACTGCTTTTCAAAGGCTGCCAGGAAGTACAGACAAGAATCTAGTTCTCATGGCAAATCCAGAACTCCTTTGATATACCAGATACTTGATACATGAGGCGGTATATTTTTACATGCAATCAACAAATACACTCAAATAACTCAAACATTCAAAGTAGTTTTTTTTAACATTCACTGTGTAGAACTCATTCTTATAATCTTCCTTCTATCCTTGTCAATGCCCCCTACAAAGCCCGTTAACACCCATATTCGTGCCTTTTTGGTTTGTTTTGTGACCCAGTAAATTTAACCACGACTATTTGTGTAGCTAAGGGTTTGAAATTATGCACTGGCACTTGGTAGCCTCCTCAGTTGAGCACATAACTAAAAACAATGACTGCACTCCTCCCAGAATCTCAGTAGTTAATAATTGATAGAGGAGAAGAACAAGAAGAACCCTCTGTCATTACGACTATATGTTAACAGGACCAGTTTTGTGCAGACCAAACTGAAATAATCAGTTGCTGTGGGTTCATGTCCAGCTCAGACAATGTTTTGCACATCTCTTCTCCTGATCTTCCAGCTCTCACATTCTCCTAGTCTTCTTTTCTACCACATTCTCTGAGCCATACAGGAAGTGACTTAAATATCTTGTTAGGTCTGAGTTCTCATTTGTCGTTTGCTCTCTGTATGCTGAACATCTGTGAGTCTTGGAATTCACTGCTATTTACTGGAAAGAGATTAAGGCTGACAGTAGCATTTATTTATAGGTATAAACATACGTGTTTGTCAGGTAGTTTGGCGCTATGTCAACTTAGCTAAACAGTAGTAAGTTCCTCCTAAAGCCAATGAACTTCCAAGGCGTGTGTTTTTGTTGGATTTCCAGTACCAAGCATGAGTTGCCTCCCGTGAAACTGGCCTCAAATTTATTCAGAAAGTTACTGGTTATCTCTGTAATAGTCACAGCAGTAGTACGGAGATGACTATACTTTTATGAGTAAGTAGGTAATTTGATTTACAGATTTTGGAACTGAATAAGACTTATTTTACCTTTCCTTCCCATTAGCCTTCACAGCGCCTTACAGAACTCTGAGAGCTAGCCAACGAACTTTCCCACGGTTTAGTTTCATTTCTCTACGTCTCCGTATCATGCAAACAAGGTGAGCGGTGTTGTCAGAAATAGGATCTTATCAACTGAGAGGCATAGCAATAAGCTATGCGGTTGTGAGGGCATCTGGGATCTCCCTGACAAGTAGTACTCATAAAAACACGTCACACACCCAGTACTGGGATTTGTGTTTAGTAATTTATAGCTAGAAGTAACATGATCCAGACATGTATGGCCTTTTATAATTATTTTTTCCTATGGTCATTTTAATTACATTTTCATTAGATTATAAGATAGCAGGTTTTCATACTGCTGGTCATATATACATATATTTTGTAACTTTTATTGATTCCTCTTTTTATTTTTTTATGTGCATTGATATTTTCCTCACATGGACATCTGTTTGAGAGTGTCAGAACTCCTGTAACTGTTCTGAGCTGCCACGTGGGTGCTAAGACTTGAACCTGGTTCCTCTGCAGAAGCACCTGTGCTCTTGCCCCCACACCCACCCTGTCTTATTTGTATTTAACCTTCTCCCAAGCCTCCTTGTCTCCATTACCCACTCCCTACTCCTATCCTACTTCAACTTTTGTATCTCCATGTTTTCTGTCTTTCCTTTTACTTATGTTCTGGGTTCCTCCTTCCTACACGAATCACCCCCAAAAGGTCCCTTTCTATTTTCTTGGTTCTCACAGATGCTCCAACGTAAACACAGAAACCCAAGACTGAAGCTCAGAACCACTTATGAGAGACTGCATATGGCCTTTGTGTGTCTGGGTCTTAGTTAACTGACTTGAGTGTAATGTTTTTCCAGTCCGTTCCATCATTTTTCTTTACAACTGAGGAAAATCTCATTATGAACATGTAATACAATTTGAATTTCCACTCATCAACTGAGTGACAAGTCTAGGTTTTTCTTATTGTCCTGCTATTTTGAATAGAGTAGCCATAAACACTAATGTGCCAGTACTTTACAGTAGAACTTTGAATACCAGCATCTCAGAAGTGATGAAGTTGGATAATATGGTAGCTCTATTTCTAGTTTTTGTTTGCTTTTGAGCAACTTCTCTGATACTTTTAAAAGTGTCTATACTAAAGTCTGAATACCAAACAATTGTCTCAAAAAGAGAGATCTGTAGCTGTAGTGATCTTAGTTCATTTTATTTTTGACTTCTACATGGGGTTTTGTTTCATTAAATCTCTGTATTTATATGTTCCAGGTAGAAAATGTGATTGATTCTCCAGCCAATTCCCTTATAACCTTGTACACTTATCCACATTGCGTCCATCATAATGCTGGACAAGTATTGTTGCCCATTAAAGTTGCTATGGTAACCACTGCACCAATGCAGATAGACTTGAATTTTAGGTATGGTCCTATAAAAATGTATTTGGTATGCCACTGTATTATACAGTACAGGCTAACTGGTCTAAGTTCTCAAATAATATAGCAGTACACCTATCTCATTCACCTTGAAGGGCATTAAGTAAAAGCAAAAACCACCAAGCATCTTAAGCCTCTAATTCTAAGCTACACTCATAGGAAATATGTATAAACAGCAAAATCACAGCGGGACACTGATAGTCGCTATTCCAGATTCCCCAAATACATACAAGTCAGCAGAAGAAAATCAATTCCACACTGATGTTCTCTGACCCCATAAATATGCCACAACACAAAGATACACATAAACACTCAGACATACTGACAGTAATAGGAAAAATTAATGATAATAAAACAAAAAAGATGTACTAGCTGAATTCAGAAGATATTTGCATAAAGCACGCATTGTCTCTCTCCTACATACAAAGGAATGTATGTCATATATAAAAGCACAAACACACATATGAACACACACACACACACAAACACACACACAAATGAACACACACACACATATTACACTGGAGAATATCTATTCATTAAGTAACTTCATTTGTACTTGGTAGAACACTGCCTCAAAGAAACCTGTGTCAGGTCCAGGGACCTTTCTGACTAGCCACAGGTAGGGAAAATTCCTAGGTGTATATTACAAGGGCCTTAGCACATCAATAACTAACTGTATGTATGATTTAGTTTTAAGGACTTTCCTCCTTGCAACAGTGGGGCCTACAGAATTCAGGGAAGCCTTCCAGCCAGGACCATTGAGGAAAGTTTTCATCCTAAGTCTGGATTAAATCTGGACTCAGTCCTCTTACTTACTATCTTCACTACCACCTCAGGAAAGAGATAATCCTGCTTTCTGTCACCCAGACTGTCTGCTGCTCCATTGAGCTCCACCTGCAGACACTGGCCCTGCCCAGCTCCCGAAGCATCTTTACTGCCTCCCTGTCTCAGTTAGGGTTACTGTTGTGATGTAACACCATGACCAAAAGCAACATGGGGAGGAAAGTTTATTTTTCTGACAGTTCCGTATATAGCAGGTCGTCATCCAAAGCAAGAAAAGCAGGATCTCAAGAAGGGAGGAACCTGGAAGCAGGGGCTGATGCAGAGGAACAGTGTTGCTCACTAGCTTGTTCCACCTGGCTTGCTTTCTTTTTCTTTTTTTTTTTTTTTTAATTTATCCAATAAATAATTTGTTTGATCTCATGACATAATACAAAATATTGTCAAAACTTTAAATCGGTTTATTAATTAGGAAAAAATGTGATTGTAATAATATGTTTACAAGTTCAAATATTGTCTGTAAAGATGACTCAGTGATTAAGATCACCTTGGCTGCTCTTCCAGGAAACATGGGTTCAATTTTCAACCCCTACAGGATGGCTCACCACTGTCTTTAAGTGTCCCAAGGGAAATGATCACTTGTGCAGAATCCAAGAGTACTATATTTACATAGTGCCAGATGTTATTAGAGCCAAAACATGGGTACGTGTACAATAACAGACTTAGAGAAGATGAGACTTCTAAAGTTTGTGTCATTCTGTAGTTCAGAAAGGAATACTGAAGGATATGATCATTTACAGCTTATTATTTTTTTTCCAAGTCAAGGGTTTTGGTGATATTTTAACTTAAAAGTAATTCTGTTCCTGTGCTGTAGGGACAGATACTGAAAAACAATGACCTTATGTTCCATGTATGAACATAGTTAAAGGACCTCCGAAGAGGTTGTTCATTGCTCTGGTTTTAATGGCATCTGAAAATACTGCTTTTGACATTCCTCATACCTCTGTGGAGATATTTACATCCAACATGGTGAAAGAATTATGGCTGGCACACTGGTCATGCTTTCAACTTTAACCATTTTCAAACATACCTTAAAAAGAAGGAAACAGGCAAATATTAAAGGCTTAACATTGTGTGCCTCACTCTAAAAATATCTAGCTTACAAATTGTTTAATTTTCTAATTAGGAAATCCTTCTTATCTCAGCCTTTAAAAAAAAAATTTGAATTCCAAATTCAACTCGCTTTTCTCAATGTTTCTCAACCGTCCTAATGCGTAAACCCTACAATTTCTTATGTTGCAGTGACCCCCAACCACGAAAAACCATTTTCACTGCTACATATAACTGTAATTTTCTACTGTGATGAATCATAATGAAACATTTTGGATATACAGTTGTGCCAAAGGGGTCAAGACCCTCAGGTTGGGAAGCACTGTTCTACATCCCCATGATGATTAAAGGGAAAGTGTTTCTGACGTCCCTTCAGGCCTGATTTGTCAGAACAATTCATAACGAGAACGATCGTTGCCTTGACTTCCATAGAGAGGCCCACTTAGCTAGATAACGCCTTTCAATTGGATAAATTTATGGTGGTTCCTAGAGAAATCGGAATACCCATCAGTAGACTCACTAATATCAGCTTTTTACAAATGTGATGGAAATAAACCCAGCAAGGATTACAGAGATATTTTTCAGGCATAGATAGAATTTTTTCTCTTATTTGTTATCTCATTTTTTTTGTTTGTTTTGGCTTATGGTTAGGGTTTCTTGTTTTTTTTTTTTTTTTTATTAATGTTTTCTTTATCTACAATATCTCCTTTCCCAGGTTCCCCTCAAAGAAAAAAAAAACAAACTAAAACAAACCCCTGTTTCCTCTCCAATCCCCCTGCTCATCAACCCACCCTCTCCTGCTTCCTGGCCCTGGGATTCTCCTACACTGGGGCAAAGAACCTTCACAGGACCAACGTCCTCTCCTCCCATTGATGACTGACTTGGCCATCCTCTGTTATACATATGCTGCTGGAGCCATTAGTCCCACCATGTGTACTCTTTGGTTGGTGGTTTAGTCCCTAGGAGCTCTGAGGGTACTAGTTAGTTCATATTGATGTTTGTCCTAAGGGGCTGCAAACCCTTCAGCTCCTTCGGTCCTTTCTCTAGCTTCTTCATTGGGGACTTCGTACTCAATCCAATGGACGGATGTGAGCCTTTACTTCTGTATTAGTCGGTTACTGTCAGAACCTCTCAGGAGACAGCTATATCAGGCTCCTGTCAGCCAGCACTTGCTGGCATCCACAATAGTGTCTAGATTTGACCAGTTGCACAAAGCTCCATGTACACTCCACTGACCTGCAATTTTTATCTACAATGCTTTATCTCATTAGTATGAATTAATTGTGATATTGCTTTATTGTTCAATTTGTTATTCATGATGGTGTCAAGTTAATTTCTACATAATTCAGAAAATTTTTTATTTTATCATATTGTATTGAAATATACCTATTTTATTTCTGCTTTTTCTGAATATTCTTTTTAAAATTTTATTTATTCTTTTACAATCCTCTATATTTTCCCCCTCTCAATCTACCTCTGACTCTTCCCCATCCCATACCTTCTCTCCACCCCAGCCCCCCATCTCCATGAGGATGTCCCCCACCCTACCAGACCTCTAAACTCCCTGAGGCTTTCAGTCTCCTTGAAGGTTAGGTGCATCTTCTCGGATTGAACCCAGACCAGGCAGTCCTCTGTTGTATATGTTGGGAACCTCAAATCAGCTGGTGTATGCTGCCTAGTTGGTGGTCTAGTGTCTGAGAGATCTCCAGGGTCCAGGTTAATTGGGACTGTTAGTCCTCCTACAGGGTCGCCCTCCTTGTCAGCTTCTTCGAGCTTTTCCCTAATTCAAACACAGGGTCAGCAGTTGGGGCCATTGCTTGGGTCTAAATATCTGCATCTAATTCTTTCAGCTGCTTGTTGGGTCTTTTGGAGAGCAGTCGTGATAGGTCCCTTTTTGTGAGCGCTCCATAGCCTCAGTAACAGTGTCAGTCCTTGGGGCCTCCCCTTGAGCTGGATCCAACCTTAGACTTGTCACTGGACCTCCTTTCCCTCAGGCTCTTCTCCATTTTTGTCGCTGCAGTTCTTTCAGACAGGAACAAGTATGGGTCAGAGTTTTGACAGTGAGACAATGGCAACCCCATGTCTCACTTGATGCCCTGTCTTCCTGCTGGAGGTGGGCTCCATAAGTTCCCTCTCCCTTCTGTCAGGCATTTCATCTAAGGTCCCTCCCTTTGAGTCCTGACAGTCTCCCACCTCCCAGGTCTCTGATACATTCTGGAGGGTCCCACAAGCTCCTAGTTTCCGAGGCTGCCTGTTTGCATTCTTTTTGCTAGTCCTCAGAGCTTCAGTACTTTTCCCCCACCCATTACTCGATCATGTTCACCTCTACCCCCCAAGCCTGTCCCGTTTCCCACCCAGGTCCCTCCCTCCCTCATCCCTTGGGATTGTTTTATTCTCCCTCCCAAGTGGGACTGGGGGGGGGTTGTCCTCACTTGGGCCCTTCAACTTGATGACAATTTTTAGTTCTGTGGACTTTATCTTCGGTATTCTGTTCTTTTTTAATTTTTTTCGGCCAATATCCATTTATTATACATGTCCTTTGGATCTAAGTTACCTTCCTCAAGATGATATTTTCTAGTTCCATTTATTTCCCTGCAGAACTTGGAATGTCATCATTCTTAATAGCTGAATAGTATTCCATTGTCTAAATGACCCACATTTTCTGTATCCACTCTGTTGTAGGACATCTGGGTTGTTTACAACTTCTGGCTATCAACAATAAGGCTGCTATGAACAGAGTGGAACATGTGTCCCCGTGTCATGGTGGGGCATCTTTTGAGTATATTGCTAAGCATGGTATTGCTGGGTCTTCAGGTAGATAGATTTCCAATTTTCTGAGGAAACTCCAGATTGATTTCCAGAGTGGTTGTACCAGTTTGCAATCCCACCAGCAATGGAGGAGTGTTCCTCTTTCTCCACTTCTTCACCAACATGTGCTGTCTCCTGAGGTTTTGATCTTAGCCATTCTGATTGGGGTAAGGTAGAATGTCAGGGTCACTTTGATTTGCATTTCTCTGATCACTAAGGACTTTGAAACATTTCCTTAGGAGCTTGTCAGCTATTCACAATTCCTCAATTGTGAATTCTATGTTTAGTTCTATACCACATTTTTTTTTATTGGGTTGCTTTTTTGTTGGCCATTAGCTTCTTGAGTTCTTTATATATTTTGGACATTAGCCCTCTATTGGATGTGGGGTTAGTGAAGATTTTTTTCCCAATCTGTAGCTTGCCAATTTGTCCATTGACTATATCCTTTGCCTTACAGAAGCTTTCCGGTTTCATGAGGTCCCATTTATCAATTCTTGATCTTAGAGCTTGAGCCATTAGAGTTCTGTTTAGGAAATTTCCCTCTTTGCCAATGAGTTTAAGTTTCTTTCCCACTTTCTCTGCTATTAAATTCAGTGTATCTGGTTTTATGTGGAGGTCCTTTATCCACTTGGACTTGAGCTTTGTGCAAGGTGACAAATATGGGTCTATTTTTGCTTTTCTATATACAGACAGCCAGTTAGACCATCAGCATTCATTAAAGATGCTTTCTTTTTTCATTGTATATTTTTGTCTTCTTTGTCAAAGATCAAGTGTCCATAAGTGTGTGGTTTTATTTCTGGGTCTTCAATTCTATTCCATTGATCAATGTGCCTGTCTCTGTACCAATAACATGCAGTTTTTATCACTATTGCTCCTAAGATACTTTCCAAAGATGAATGCAAAAAAGAAAAAAGGGCATTGTTTACACTGTGAATGAACTCAGAAGAGAGTCCACAAATCCTTACTATGATAAGCATGAAGTCCTACATGTATGAAATATAGAAACACCGTAGGATACATAAAAGCATTAGTAGCACTTCATGGGATCTCTGGAGAGTTCAAAATGTTATTATGCCATATTTCTACGAATGGCCATCTGTGCCGAGACCAGATTCCAAAGCACTTCACCCATCATGAAAACTTCAAATCATTTCAAGTCAGAATGATATTCATCTCAGGATTGACACAGAGAGGCATACACCAAAGGCGATTTTGATGATGTCATGATACATAGTAGATGGAGACATTAAGGATAGTTATATATAGTTTAATATAGAAAAGGCCTAAGTCCACTATAATGCAATGCAGAAGGCAGAGACAATGTGACCAAGCTTTTAAAGCCCCAACAGGGATTGACAAGAAAGAAATGCGGTTGGCCCTGAACCACAGGCACAGCTACTAGTCTCTGGATTTGATAGCTTACTCAACTGAGAATTTAGTACTGAAAATCAATCCAAGGACAACAGGACACTGAGCAAGTGTACATACAATGGATCCATGGACAAAAGAAATGAGTTCAACTTGAAAAAAATTTAGTTTTGTAATAAAAATATGGAATAATTAAAATAAAAGATCAGTCTATTTATTTGGGAAATGATGAGAGTTTGTAATATATATCAGTGTCATCAGCATAAAGCTAGTAACAGAAGCTAAAAGAGGATTTTAAAATGTCATAAGAGCCTTCAAAGATGAAGGTTATGTCATTAGGAAAGATGTGTGACTTAATACACTGGCTTCAACTAGCAATGGGCTTTCATCCTAAAAACCTTACTGCAAGTTGCTCAGAAATAATGCTAACAACATGGATGGATTTTTTAATCATCTATGGGAACCAGATACTGCTAATCACAAATTCCAATACTTCTACCTTGAAAGTGATGTTTCCTTTGATTTGAACTTTTTATTATTTAATAAAAGAAGCCGAACTGTCTGCGTATGTATTCCTTTCCATCTTCTTCACAACTGCTTAATCTTACCCACGCTAGACAAACCTAGAAATGTTCTTGGCTACATCTAAAAGTGTACACTGTAACCTTAAGCCAAACTTCTTCCTCCTCCGATTCGGGTAATAAGCCTGTCTCTGTCCTTTTATCTGGGGCTGTACTTTTCAGCTTTGCACTGCCCAGCAAGAGCAGAACCCTTCATTTTTACTTACAAATTCATTACTGTAATCCTCAACTCTCCTCAAGTGTCATTCATACTTTAGTGCAGACAAGGAAAAAAGTCACCACGTGGTCACAAAAAGAATCCAGAATGAGAAAAAGAAAAAAGAAAGAAAGTAATAGCAGCAGTTCCTAAGCCTGTCTTGTGAATGCTTCAAGTCTCCTAACCAAAACATTTCAATTGTTTATGCATATAAAACCAGACAGCTTCAAGGTATAACCCATAGGATGGCATCCTCAGAAAAATGAGCTGCAAAAGAAAGCACTTTTTTGAACATTATAGCCTAGGATTTAATATAAGCGTAGCATTCCTTATTTACACTGAGGAACTTAAAAACAACTTCCCTGAACACCAATAACCACACAGCCTGCTATAGCAGGCAGTGGTATGCTCTGGGGACTCTTGGCAGTCATGCTCTGCCTCAGGACCCAGCCTGGCCTCATCAGGTCTTTCTTGACAGGTGTTCACACACTGCTACTCAGATTTCCACTCAGATTTCCATTCCTTCTGAGAATATGGAATTGAGCCTGCAAGGGACATATAAGGTAGCAACGTCCTGACAATTTACATCACACAGAGGTGAAAGCATGGACAAAAGGGGAGAAAATGAAGGAGAGGGGAAGAGAGGGCAGGAAACAAAGACTCACTAGATCTTATGTGGTACATTCCTGGGTCCTTAAAATTTCTCTCTCTCTCTCTCTCTCTCTCTCTGTGTGTGTGTGTGTGTGTGTGTGTGTGTGTGTGTGTGTGTGTGTGTGTATGTGCATATGACTTTGGGTGCCCTCCAGGCTAGACAAGTGGCCTAGATGCCTTAAAACTAGTATTATTACAAGAAGCATTCAGTTGTATGTCATGGATGCTGATAATGTAACTTTAGTTCTCTCCAAAAGCAGCAAGTGTAAGAAGTACTGTACCATTTTTCCACCCCATCCCATCCTCATTGTGTAACTTGGACAATAATAAACTGCTTTGTATTATAAAGAATCGTGTATAAAGTGACCACAAACAGAATTATAGAATAATAGTAAATAAACAGTAAATAAATAATAGTAATAAAATATAGTAACATTTTCTAAGAGACAAGTCTAAGAATAGATTCTTATAAAATCTTCTTATCAGAGCATTAATCTATGACTATCACAATTTTAAATTAGAATGAAATTGGAAATTTATTTTGGCACACTTCAGAAGTCATATGCTTAAAAATCTAAAAGCTTCAGTTTACTTTTTAATGATTTTAATTTCTCAGTTTATTTGTTTTAAGTTTAGCTAAGCCCATTTTGATGTATGTAATTATTTATAATTGATGTAGCTCTAGAGAAAAGCTAATTTTAAAAAAGAAAAGGCTTGGATTTCAGCAAAAAAGTCACTCATTTCTGATCCTTGCCAAGTTTTAATAAGTGTATCTTCCTGTCTTCTAGAGATTTATGCACTGCTAGCTATACTTCATTTGGAAAATTTGCATTTTTTCTCTTGTGCACTCAAGCTGGGAGGCACAAAACAAGAGTTACAAGGCTTCTTTGACATAAGATGCCTGACAGTAATTTTCTTTCATCAGTTTTTATTGTTCTACAGTTCTAGTCCCCAAAGATATATTTTTCATTAGATTTTTGTAAAACATTTTATATAACAAAAGCTTTAGCTTCACAGTTTCTCCACAAAACATATCAGAGAAGTTGCCCTGACTCACTTCACAGAAGAATACATAGAATGTTTCACCTCCTCTGCTGGGAGGGAGCACTACCCATACATGGATCCATTTTCATACTAATTCAGAAAAAAGAAACTATAAAGAAACTATCTTAGTTTCCTTTTATTGCTGTAATAAAACATCCTGACAAAATTAACTTCAGTGGAGAAATGGTTTCTTTTGCATACAAATCTAGGCTACAGTCTACCATTGCAGGGAAATCAAGGCAGAAGCTTGAAGTAGTTCGATGTATTTAGAGTTAACAGAGCATTGTGCAAGTTCACTACTCTACCCACTTTCTCCACTCCTATGCAATCCAGGACACAAATTCAGGGAATGATGCTACCCACAATGGGCTCATCTTCAAATCAACTAATGAAATCACAACAATTCACCACAGATACTTATACAAGCCAACCTGATCTTGCCAACTCTTCATTTAAGTCTCAGTTCCCAGATGATTCTTGGTTATGCCAAGTTGCTTACTAAAATCAACAATCATAGCACTTAACATAGATAATTTGAGTAGAAGAGAGGTTGATT